>CM060957.1:105822159-105904659 GCA_030765055.1 Mantis religiosa | reverse complement strand
ACACTTTAAAAATTTGTATGACTTCGGCCACGAGAGGAGAAGATATTTCGCACTTGGATCGAACGCGGATCTTTTCACTCGCAGATAAGATAAGGTTAAGAACCGCTGGATGCTAGAAGCCACAGGAGACGTGTAAAGGTCCCTAACAATTCTAAGTACCTAGCTGAGGTGGATCAGAGAAGCCTGCCCCAGTTATTGGAGCCCCTTCCATCCCTCTTACATAACACAACAAACAACACTAAACTACAAACTTCGTAAGATGAAAATGATACCGGAACAAAATTTTGACCCAAATCAATAGGTAATGTGGTGATATTTTTGTACTCAGGAAGAAGGAAGACTCCAGTAAATTAGCCTACGACATGTTCTTCCCCCATGCATTGATTATAATTGTCCACTCTCACCACCTGGTAACAGGTTTGACTCTTTCGCTTTTTGTTTTGTTTATCCGGACCAGATATGAGCTATCACACTCGCTGCTTTCTTTCACATTCTCTGGTAATTACTTTCATCCATGCTGAGGGTCGATTTTCGCAGAGCCGGCGCCAAATCACACCTTCGCCAATTAGAGCAGAAAGCATAAACATTGCATAACAACAGCTGAGTTTGAAGATTTTTCTGTCCGATCGGTTCCGTGAAGCTTGATATCTGCGATGAGGAAGGTGTGAGTGTTGCTTGAGGGACTGAAAATAACTTGCCGTGTGAGTAACGCCCCACAGTGCTATGTTTTCAATGTAGGTCACCCCTTCCAAGTTTAATTTTTGAGAACCTTATACTTGCGGAAGTTACGGCCTCGCGGCTCATTTCAAGAGTATGAACGGCTAGTGTAACTTTTCACTTCGTAGCACAGGTTATGATTAATCTTCAAGTGTGTTAGATACTGGTCTTCTTGCACAATCAATAGACGAATTTGGAGCACTAAGCACAAGCTTTTGTTCTGAACTTGCACTGAGGAAATAACTGACAAGTTTGGGAAAGATAGAATAACAGTGGAGAACTCAATTCCATAGCTGAGATTTGAACCACGGATCCTAGTTTCTCCTTGCCTACGTTGTAGGTAGAGAAGGCACTGCATTCTATCCAAAAATTCCATACCGGATTTTTGCTGGAAATAATTTTTTTATGTGTTGCAAAGAGTATACTTGTAAAACGAAACTTCGACTAAATACCAAACTCCATTTTTCATAAATTAAGCATCCTTCACATGCGCCTGCCCGCCTCGGTAGAGTAGATGGTAGCGTGTCTGCCTCACGTTCCAGAGGTCCCGAGTTCGAATCTCGGTTAGGGATAAGGTTAAGGTTTTTTCGGGGTTTTCCCTTATCCTGATAGACAAATGTCGGGTAACTCCAAGCTCCTTGGACCCCGGCCTCATTTGAGCATCATTTCACCCATCGTCCGATATGACTTAACGTTGGAGGACGTAAATTACAAAAAATCACCTCCGCCTCACTACAAACTGTATTTCACATTAATTTCTTTTAGAAAATGTTGATTTTGTCAAAGGTTGTTACACCGTTTTTGATTGAAATATGTAATATTTTTTACAAACAAAGAACATGTACATCTTGAATTTTCTGGGAATGGCTCTGGAGTTTTACTTATTCTGAATGATTTTACCATAACTGATAAACCGTGAGATATAGACCAAATCTTACTGCAGATCTGGCTAAAATACAAAATTTATATTAAATATATATTTTTATGGAAATAACTTTTTGATATAGTTATTTTTATTTATTGGTTAGGATTTTACTATACTTACATTTTTTTTCAAATGGGAAGTCTATTCTGGCCTTGCAAAGAGAATGAAATTTACAAGTCGTTACATAGCAACCATCTCTTAGAAGATTTTATTATAGTTTTTATACCTGTAATGAAATATCATATAACTAGAAACATTCAAAAACTATTTATCTCATTAACTTAAAGTAGCTGGAAAGTAAGCTTCTTAGGAATATTTTGTTTATAAATAGATAGTGAAAGTCCTGTGAATGTAACACAACAAAATTTTCCGGTACACCGCAAGACATTCTGAAATTTATTTTTGATAGTATTCTCTAATTGTACTTTATAATCTGGAAGTATTTTAAGTCCCAGGTTACACAGAGAAACCACAATTGTTCAATAATAATTAACTGTCCTTTCATAAAAGCCGTTTAGGTTACGGTTCGAAAGACAGAATCACACTAAAAGAATTCAATGTCATAATCAGGATACGAAGCAGGGATCTTCGCTTTCCTTGAGAGCAGGCAGGAGGAAGAAGCAGCAAATGGGATATAGTGAAGACAGCGTATATCTCTATTCTTACATTAGGTTCACAAGCCGCCACTGCTACGAGGTATCGTGATTTTTGGACCTGTTCATTGACGGTTCGATCGGATAAGCACGTCCCGCCATAGAGACCGGCTAGTAATGAAATTCATCTTCTTTCAGCATCTTTGTTCTGTCTACACTCCAGACATAATGGCAAAACCGTTGCTCGTAATAGGCTCTGGTTATCGACTGAAGAATCGCCCTTTACATTAAGTGATGCAATACCTGAGACTTTGCTCCATAACACATTATTACCGTATCAATAAAGGAAGTAATAAAACGGTGGTGCGCTTTCCATACACAAAAACCTTCACGGGAACCCTATCCAGTGTGCTCTTGTAAACCAGAAGAAGGCAAAACTTCTGAGATTCAAAGGCGTCTTTCCATCTGCTCTTAACTCCTAAAAGCTGCGATTATTAGTTAAAGAATCTGATATGTAACATGATACGGGTTTTCTATTAAATTATTCGCATAGAGGATTATTTTTCTATTTCCTGTTTGAAAAATTGAATAAGATGTAACATAACGTACCTTAAAGTTTTACAGTTAGCGTTTATATGTTTGAAAATCAAGATATATTAACTTAATATTAAGTTTTTTTTAAATTTCTCTAATTTTCACTGCAAGTCAGTAACTTTGACAGTTAAGTAAACTCTCAGCAAATGTAAACTAGTTCCATTTGTTGCTCTCACTTCGTTTTCTACAAGCCGTAATGAGATGTGCACGACGCAGCCTCTTCTTGCTGACAATTCACTCACTGGGGAGTCGAACAGTCTCTAATCCCTAGCAGTTTCAGCACTCAGCTAGAAGTCATCAATATCGTTAGAAACTCCCACTAAGAACAGTGTTTTATCACATTAAAACGGCAATCACTAACTTAGGTATTCACTTCATGTCCTCATTCTGTGAGATTCACTAACTTTCAACTTGCGAGAAAGCTCGCTTATATAGCTATTGGAAATTTCCACACAGTTCCAGAACATTCGAGAGGGTGATACTTCTAGAAGATTCCAATTATATGCCTGGCGCCGACGTCTGCATACCAATACACTTTAAATCATAACTTCAATGTTACAATATCTTCTTCAGAATCCAGTAAATATGTTGTATAAATTGAAATCAGGGTGTTTCAAATTATGTATTTGATTAAGAAAGCGAGAAACTTGATTTAAGAACAAGAGCACGTAATTTCAAGTAAATTACAATTACCTTATTTAGGGTTTGTCTTGTCGAGGCTACGTCGTAATTTGCCTGCTCAATGGGAGTGCCCATTTCTTCTTCACAAATTAAGAATATTCAAACTCTACATATCAGACATCTTTGAATATTATTACTGATACCACGTGGTATATAGAAATATATACTTCATAACGATTTAAACATGTCATTTGTAAATACAGCATCTATAATTTATACGAGATTATTCTTTTCCTATTGATTCTAGTGCACTTCTTCTAGAAATTCCTGCAGAGGACTTCAGAGAAACGTCATATACCTATGTAAACACAATAAATATTCACACCTCTTTTTAAAATGTATACGATGATAAATAATAATTTGTTCTGATAATATTTCAATATATTGTTCATAATTACTCCTATGGTATTCATTATGGAACTACGAGAGCTGTTCAATAAAGAATTATCATAATTTTTACGGACATAATTTTTCACACTAAAATTCAATCTTATTATATTCTGTTAGCTTAATGTGAAGCAAATACGCTGTAACAGTTTCATTGTTGTTACTCCTGGTTTCCACCTGTAAGAACCAGGCAAGTTCCGACATGTTCAGTATCGCCTACCGTTGCAATGGAAGTAGCACGGGAGGAACAATATGCGGCTTTGAAATTCTGCTGTCGTCTCAACAAATCTTCAGTTGAGGCCTATACAATGTTACAGGAGACCTATGGAGAGTCTGTTCTTCCCTACAGCACAGCTCAAAGGTGGTTTGAAATGTTTAAAGAGGGGAGGAAATCAATTTTAAAGGAAGGTGGACCCGGTGCTCCAGTTACTGCTCTTACGGAAGAAAACATAAACACTGCTGTTGTCATTGTGAGAGAGGATCGACGAATTACCTTAAGATCACTTCCTGAAATATTGAACATTTCACTGAGTGCCACTCACACGTTGGTGACAGAAACATTACACATGAGACGTGTTTGTGCGCGATGGGTTCCAAAACTGTTTATTCCCGAACAACAGGACATTCGCATACAAGTCTGCGTGCAGTTAAAGTTGATGTTAGAGAAAGATCCGGAGATTCTTTCAAACGTAATGACTGGTGATGAAACTTAGCTACATTTTGATCCTGAGAGCAAACAGCTAAGCTCAGTGTGGAAATCTCCATCACCAACCCCAAAATATCAAAAGTGGTTGTTTCAGCTGGGAAAGTTATGGTCATCTCATTCTTTAATATTCATGGAATGGTTTATCAGCATGTTGTATCTGCACACACATCAGTAACTGAACAATACTACAGGGATGTCCTGAAAACACTGCAAGTCCATATCAGGCGCAAAAGACCAGATTTCCGTGAAGCTAGCTGGATGCTCACCCTCGATTATGTGCGGCCGCATATTGCCAATGTTGTTGCTGAATATCTTGCAAAAATCAAGGTGAAGTGCTTACCTCACCCTCCCTATAGTCCGGATTGAGCCCCATGTGGCGTTTTTCTATTCCCTAACTTGAAGAAAGGCCTTCGTGGGAGGCATTATCCATCACCAGAAGCAGTGGTGAAGGCTGCGGAGGCGATTTTGAAGGATTTCTCAAAAGTTGTTTCCAGCATGTCTTTAAAGACTGGCAGAAACGCTGGGACAAGTGCATCGCATTCAGGGGAAACTATTTTGAGAAGCACCATCAAAATTATGAGGATGAGTAAATGTACGTTATCAAAAAATATTGTGATAGTTCTTTATCGAACAGCCCTCGTAATACTGCTATCTGTAGAAAACTGGACTTCTTCATGTTGAAAAGTTGAATCATTTCAGAGGCCCAATGCCATGTTCAGGAATCGAATCATGGAACTTCAGTTCTCTATGTCTATGCTCATACCGCTTTAGTTGTCATCGCAAAATAACTTAGAGCATTGAAAACTTCATATCTAATTCAAGTATCCCTGTAAACCGTTTGAACTACCTTGAATACTTCAATTATCAAACATATTTACAGTCATCAATGGCTCTTAATTTCTTAGTTTACACTAATTAGTCATTGTCAGGGTTAATTAATTGTTTTTCCAAGCCAGATATTTTCAGACCCTAAGTTGGGAAGTTGAAACATACTTTTAAAGTTCTGTGCCACTACCTGGCCTTGAACTATGAATCTTGGGATAGAAAGAAGAGAAAGCAACAAAACTTTTGATACTTATATTTATTGAGTTTGAGGAAAGGAAGAATAAGAAGAGTAGGTATTGCTGCTCATAATAAAATCAAACTAATAAACACTGAGTCAAATAATTATCAGTTGTGTATTTGAGCATAAGACTCACTGCGGAAATGAAACACTCGAAACAGAGAAACCACTCATTGAAATCTCCTTGCAACAGGAACAAAGGAAAGAACAGGTAGTTGCATTAAATAAGTATCTACTTCCCCTGAAGATATTCCTTATTTAGATCAGCGTCCACCGCTATCAGAAGTGGGCGTACGTTGAATATAGAGGATGATGTAATAGATAATAGGTTACCATTCTATGAAGGAAAAAAATTACTGTCTGTAATAAAACGTTACGGTAAAAGCAAGCGATGTAAACAGAAACAAGTGCGTAACATGACAACATCATACATACACGTTAGCCTTCAGGGGTTACACCTCCCAATTCACCTTGTAGTTTGCGAGAGCTTCGATTGCATTATTCATTGTGTTAAGCATCTTTGTTTCAGATAACTACACTTTCATTCAACGAACTGCGTCGGCTCTATTGGGTATACGCTTTCTTTTTTTCTTAGGCGAAGAAAATAGCTACGTAACGTCCCAACGGCTCGTCGAAACTGTAAACATTTCCTTTCCAAACGCATGGCTTTCTATGCAGAGCATCAACCATCATTTGTCTTATTAAGCCATACTCAATTGTAACAAATGATTTGTTTTCTTACTGTACTATAAATTTAGAAGTTCTTAATAATGCTATTAAGTTAACCACTTAAGATAAACTTTTATTACATATTTACACATTTCGTTTTGGGAATAACGAATGCGGTAGGATTAAAAGAATATATTTTTTAAATTAAAATATAAGAAACCGATTTTTAAAGAACTTTTCACTATGAAAGGACTTCCGAATTTTATGTTTCTTTACGATCACGAGAAAAAACGTGAGCAGTGACTGTGCTTCATTATTATTACTTTCTCTGCCTCGTCTTCTACGAACTATTCTTACATAAGATTATTATTCTAGATACCTGGTATTAATCCGGATAAACTTTCAAGTCATCATTATACATATTTTGTTGGAGAACCCAAGATAGTGACTAATGCTTTCATACAGCGTCCTGCTACATGATAAGCTTTAAAATCCCATGCTCTTTTCATGATAATTTTCCCATTTGAGAAAAGTATAAATTGAATATATACTATTCAAAATAAGCAAATAATGTCTCGGAAATGTTTAACGCCACAAAATATGTTATTGGCATAAACTATATGCTTTAACGAGATATACATTTTTGTGTAGTAAGATTTTGTCTAACTCTTGCAATTTATAATTTAAACAAAAACCATTCCGAATAAAGAGCACTGCACGAAATATTCCTAGAAAATTCAAGATATGTTTTCTGTTTGGCATGCTGATATTTTAAGCACATGCGTTAGAACCATTTTTCAAAAGAATAAAATCGCCAGACTTAAAGTCCAATTTTGCACTTTTTAGATTTTTCCTTTTTAGTTGTTCTGTTCACAGACACACAACCTTTTTCTTTAAAAAAAAGATCCAGTTTTTATTTCATTTGGGAAATGGTAGAGGGAGTCTCAAAGTAAACAAATTTTTGGAAAGAATATGTCACTTCATGGGAAAATAATACAGAAAGCAAAAAAGCATCTTGGTAGTGTTATTACAAATTGTTTTGTCGTTTACTCTTCTTTTGTTTGGTTAAATAAGAAGGGGAAATTATGAAATTATGCATGAGACAGCAAAAAAGATTTGAGAACTAAAATAGTTGGTGGGCAGAGAGAGGAGGAATTATGGAAAAAAAAGCAATGGGAGATATATGGAGATTAGAGGAAAGGAATACAAGCGATGTGGGTAAATTAGTAAAATGCAGAATAAAATATATAGAAAGAAAGGAAATATGGGGAAGTCTAGAAAATATGAAATCATTACAATTTTACAAGTAAATAAAAAGAAATTGGGGACGAGAAGCATATGTAGATTACTGCAATAGGCAAGAGAGAGAAGGGTTAGCATGGATGACAACAGGAATAATATTTCTAAGAGGGATAAGAGGTAGGGAAAAGGGAATATGTGAATTATGTGGGGGAAAAGAAAGCATGGAACACTATGTAACAAAATGCGAGGAGGATGCAATATGGAGAAAAAAGGTTTGGGAAGAAAAATGGGAGAAAGTAGAGAAGAGGATAGTAGCTATAAAAATGTTAATGGGCAGGGAGGAAAAGAAGGTATGAAGTATTGGTGAGTTCTTGCAGAAAGTAAAAGAAAAATGGGCCAGAAATGCAAACAATGTAAGAAATAAGGGGGGAAGAAAGGGACTAATTAAGTAATCAAGGAGGTATGAAGGTTAAGAGCTGCTTGGCAGAACAAAAGACCAGGGTGTCACGTAAGCCAAGGTAGCAACAAGGTAACGACAAATAAATGTAGCCAAAAGTTGTAAACTGTAAAATTTGCGATTATGCACAATAAATATATCATATCATTAGAGTATTAAAATAAGGATATAAGATTCTGAGGACCACAAGCCTCTCCATCCCTCTTGAAAGGTATATATTAGAATTCTAGCCTGTCAAAACAATGTGCTACAAAAGCACATGGTCAGTCACTATGTGTTCGTTTCCATTAATAGATCTTATTTAACTACTTCAAAAGCCCCTCGTCAGAATTACAACTTTTCAATTTAAATGAAGTTAAGCAAATACTTGGCACCAAATTGCAATTTCTTTTAGATACATCTGTTTGGTAGATTTAATTTAAATCTTCTAGTTTTTTTCAATTCTTTTGATGTGTCAGGTTTACACTCATAGCTTTATAAATTAAAATGTGTAAAAGTCAAACACAATGAAATTCTAAAACAATGAATGCTACTAGTTACTATGTCTTTACCTTTATTATTAATTATTGTATATATTTTATATGCACTAGATTATATATTTACTAATTTCTTACGCGATCAAATAAATTAAAATGTATACATTTTCTTGGGTTGCTTTAGCAGTATGCTTTCCATTTTAGTTGAGTAATATATTGAGTACATTTATTTTGTTGCTTTCACGCTTTGCTCCGAAATGACTTAGTAAAGAATTCTAAACCATGTCTCACTGAAATCAACTAATCAGTTACAAGAGGGTTTCGTAAACCTAACTGTGCGTATTCAGATTGAGAGAAGGAGTTTGCTCACGTTTTGTATGTTTTAATCGCGTGATAAAGAGCAGCCCATCGTGCGGAAGGAACAACATTCCTTCGAGTGTGGAAAGCGCCTTGTTCGGTTAAAAAGTAGAACAGGTGATTTCAACGCTTTCGTTTTCAACATCCAGAAGCCGTGTATCGATATAACGTCTTGAGATTCGGCACCGGTCACTTCATCTACCCTGGTGAGATGAGAATGACATGCAGCCCTCTGGGTGTACACGCTGAAGGTACTCAGTACCTGGGAGTTAACCAGCGTTCTTCCAAAATAAAGTGAATTTTAGTATGCTTTATGAAAGCCAATATTTACTCTTAAGGTATCTAAATCAATTTATTAAAACACTTTCTCCTTATGTAACATTTGGCCAGCGTTGAATGCGTCAATTTTTCTTTTGTAACCATAGTAAACTTTTTATAATGATTTTTTTAATCTGATTCGACAAAATAGCAGAACAAATATTTGTTGTTACGAGTATAATTAGATGGATAAAATAAAAAGTGCTAAAGAAACATACTTAATTTCTTTACCATTTTTAACACAAACTAAGAATATCTAAATCAAAAATTTAAAACCCCTCCACCTCAAACAATGTATGTTACATTTTAATTAGTTTTTCATAGCTAATTGGCCAATCAGCTATGAAGAAACAATTAAAATGCACTTTAAGGCTTTTTCACACTTTACAAACCGTATAAACTTCGCTCAACTGTAAGAGTAATTCTGTAAATATAGTATTATACTAACGAATAAGATAATATAGAAGCATTTAAAGATAAAAAATAAACAAATAATGTACACATACGACTACAGAAAATGAGAAATTGTATATAAAATTGCAGACAATATTTAAAAACCATGTAATGTTACTATATGTAATGGGGCATGGTGATAGTAAAAGTAAAATGAAGTATACTAAACTGAAACTTGGTATAAGCATCGGAAAAATTAAAATGTGTATACTATTACATTTAAATTATTTTGAACCGTTTATATTAAATATACCTTTCAAAATCCATAATAAATATATTTTTAATTTTGAAATTTAAATCTTTATTAAATAAAAATTTCGGCACACTCAGTTTTTCAAAATTTCACGCGATGCAATTTTTTTTCTAAAATCGTTATATAGGTTTCCAGTCTTTCATATAAAGAGCTAAGTTTTTAAACTATATAAAACTTTAAATAACTGTGGAAATTTCAAATGACAGAATTTAACATTTATTTTCTTTTGAACTAAGAATAATTAAAAAGGCATGTGACAGTTTTGTACGTTAGAATTAGGTATATTTTACAGAAACTAAAACATTTACTTTTAAAATGTCATCATGCGGAGCTTTGACATAGAATGATAAAATTGAGATTTGTGGTTTACTGACTTGGTAATTAAAACGGATATATAGCATGGTGGTAACATGTCTGCCTCACATTCAAGAGGTCCCGAGGTCGAATCTCGGTCAGGGTGGGTTACCTGGATAAGGTTTCCCGGGGTTTTCCGTTATCCGTTATCCTGAAAGAGGAATGTCGGGTAACTCTAAGCTCCATGGACCCCGGGCTCATTTGAGCATTATTTCACCCATTTAATTCATCGTCCGATATGACTTAAGGACAGAGGGACGTGTGGAAAGCACAATGCTTGCGTTTAACTACACAGTTTGAAAAATCAAAATTCATTGGTTTGCTTTGTCACAGGGCAATGAAATTCATTCCATCTAACAAGCAACTAGTTCTTAATATGTTGATGAAGCAAAACATGTAATATAAATTCAACACTTTTCTCATATGCTTTCTAAGATAACGTCAACAAACGAAATTTTCTAAACACATGTTATTATTTAGTTACACATAACCGCCATAATTGATTTCACAAAGAATCCAATTTTTAGGAGAAATAAAGTACTCAGTGATGCATAAAATGACCGTGGTAGAATTTTTATATAGTGAAGTATATAGACAAAAAATGTTGAATTTGATACCATTATTCTTTCCCTTAAAATGCACAGATTTCAAATTTTTAAAAATTCAAAATATTTTAACTGAAAATATATTTACGGTCATTGTATTAAACATAATATTTTGTGACACCTCAAAAAGTTTCAGACCTCTAACATAAGTGGTTTCTGAGAAATGTGTACCCAAACATGTAAAATTGCAACTTGTGGGAAAATGCAAAAAACTAAAACGACAGGGTTTTCAGCTAACTCACCAAAAGTTACAACATTCCTGCACAATAATCCTGTACTTTTCTACACCGGTTTGGATAACAATGATAGCTCTACGATTACAAAACTCTTCTGAGCTCCACTGTTATCTACGCAAAAGCTGTTGTCATCATCTGGTTGAATGTGAGACAATTTTTTCTAGAAGCTGAAAATTTACTGCAACTAGGAAGGTTAGATACACCTTCAATGTCACTGTTTTTGTGTGCGTGTTTTTACGACAAAACACTGCCTTTCACCAACCAAAACGCTTTACTCTGCCCATATTTATAGCAAAGCTTCAAATCACCTTGAATAAATAACACTCAAGTCGATAATTTGAACTGTAAACAAAACTGCAACTATAATCCACATGTACTTCAAATGTAAACAATTTGCCATATTGTGAGAGTTTTCTGCAAATAGACATGCAGCCACATCTGCAGCAGAGATACCAACAACAAGCACAAAATTTACCGCATAGCTCTGCTGCCACAAATCACAAAGTTACAACAATTTCAACTTCAATGTTTATGTATTTAAAAGGGGGCATGGACATGGTGACGCCATACTTAAATCACCATTTAAAGGGCTAAATATTAAGAATACCTATAATGCAATATATCATTGGATTCGTAAAATATTGCAGATTTTTATAAGACATAAAACAAAAATTCGATTTTTTTGAGGCATTCACACGTCCCACTGTCCATAACGTTGGAGGACGTAAATTACAAAACAAAAAAACAAGAACGGATATCAAACAGTTTTTTAAAATATTTTATTTTTCTGTTTCCTCTAATTCCGTTTGCAGAAATAGTTTCATTACAAAATAGATTCGACCTTTAAAGCGAATCGCTGAATGTTGTGCTTAAAACTGCACTTTACACGAGGAACAAACAGTATCTTGTCTCTTAAATATAGAAAGTAATTTACAACGAATATTTCGAAAGTACTTAATGCAAAAAGCAGTAGAATAAATTGCGTTCTAATGAGCTCTAAATTTGTCTTAAAGTAAGCTTTTATTAACTCATAACAGCTTTTGAGAAAGTCAAACTTAGGGATAAATATCCAAACAAAGGTTACATAGAATGATTTTCTTTAAACTCTACGTTTTGACTCCTCAGACGATGCTTTCAATTATTCAAAATTTCATATTTGGTATCAGAAGTTTAACTAACTTATTTATTAGTCAAGTGAACTCAAGATATACTTGTACACTTTGAATGAAATCTTGGTATTGAATGTTTGAGAAAAATATCACTTCTGGGGTAACTCCTCATGAACGCTATACTTATCGTGCTAGCATAATAGAAATAGTATAAATATTCATTAATAATATCTAAATAAGTACCATGGACGATAAAATCTATAGGTAAGACATTAAGTTGATCTTAAGCTATAATTATTAATTAATTAACATTCCAGTAAGAAAGGAGAAATGCAGTGTGCTTTATTAATACTTATAATAAAAATAAAACAATAAAAGTAATTTAAAATATGTGAAAATCAGTTTGCGTATGTAAATTCGGCCGGATAATGTTTTTAATTGGATATTTTTAATTCAAAACTGTTGTGGTTCTGTAAAACTGAAGCACCTGCAGCTGCAAATTTATAATCTTGGTCTAACATTGTTATCTAAACATTCAGACAGAAAAGTCACATTGTTTAGTTTCGACTTTGTGGATCAACAAAATTTATTTGGATTTTTTGTATAAATAATATCAAATGACGGTTCCATACTATGAAAACGGAATGAAGATAATTTCTCAGCCCATTTAAATGTAATTCAAAATCTCAAAAAACATTGCATATTAATTAAATATTTGCATAACATAATTTTGAGTACATGAGATTTAAGGGACCATAAGAAGGTCGTTTCCCGACATTTTTATTAAAAAATATATCGGAGTATTTTTAAATCAAAAGGTTCTTTGAAAGAAGTGCTTCGTCATTCTGCTTAAATGGGGTTCCACTGAAGCACATATTTTGATATTTCCATTAGATGTTTGTGAATTTTTCGTTTCTAGTCCAAAGAGTTCAAAACTTTTTTTTTGTAATTTTACGTTCTCCAACGCTAAATCATATCGGACGGTGAATGAATTGGGTGAAATGATGCTCAAATGAGTCTTGGGTCCATGGAGCTTAGAGGTACCTGACATTCGTCTTGAAGGATAAGGGAAAATCCCGGAAAAAGCCTTATCCAGGTAATCCATCGTGACCGAGATTCGAACTCATGACCTCTTGAACGTGAGGCAGACACACTACCAACCACGCTACCGAGGTGGGCTCAAAACATGTTGAATATAAATGAAAGAGAAAGAAAAGGTGGTGTACTCTCTTTCCAGAGAGTTTTGGAAATTCTTCGTTGACACTTTTTCAAAGATGCAGGCCATCATCTAGCTGAGCATATCACCTTTTAGGGACGTTGCCACACTTTACTACTTACCTATAAATGTTATCACAGTAATCTCTTAGAACCTTTTCAGCCATTGTCTTATTTTAGTATGGTTCTTTTCATGTTAGAATATGTATTAATTGGCTGATCTATTTAGTGCACAAGTATTTTGCCCTTGAAGAAAGTCGTTTATCCCGTTCAAGAATTTACTGTCCATGTATCGAACCAGTTCAGCCCTTATATGCTAGAACCACAAGCCACAAAAGGCAGTAAAGTTCTCTCCAACCAAAACAGATTTACAACAAATGAATAACGAATAGCTTACCTTCAACGTAATAATAAATATTTAAATTTTATGGGAACTGTTACTTTTCGTTTAAAATAACGCGTTTTTAAAAGTCAACCGGTCCCCCTGAATGCTAAGTAGACTGTATGTGCATATTAAGAGAGCTAATAAACATTAGAGAATACCTTTTTAGTACTTCATTTTAATGTTTTGACAACACTTATTCGTATATTTTTTTAAATGACTATAAAAAACCTTGATAAAATGTAACAAGGTAACAATGCCTTATTAATAAAGTAATTATATAATCTATGGGTAATCCATGGCGTAACTGCCGCGTAACCGTGGTCAACCCGACTGCCGGTCTCTCGCCCACATACGTAAGGAGGGGGTGGGCCTGCATCCAACCGATACCGAAAGAAGATGTCAACATCTCACACTTCCAGCCGGAGAGTTACATTTCTTGACAGGATTCACTACCCATCGCAGCTCTTCAATTTTCTCACCATTCTCAGAGAACAGCGGTCCTATATCCGGGACTTAAAATCCGCAGCCCTAAGGATGGGATCGAACCCTGGAGCATTCCGTGGCAAGGAACTAAGACACAACGCTTTAGCCCACTACGCCACGGCGCAGGATATTACTAGATAATATCCAATATTTTCAAAACATGTGACTTGTAGAGATACAAAGGTGTTTTATTACTAGAACCTCTCTTTATTTTTACAGAGTAAATTCTCGTCCGGTATGTAGGCCTTTTGTGATCAACTTTAAGTTCTGAGTTTCTAAACCTTGCCACCGATAAAAATCTCAAGTGCAGATGGTCTATAAGTCAAATTCATCTAAAGAAAAACTACTATCAGCTAATTATACAGAATGGTAACCGACGTCTTAAGGCACGAATTTATAAACAGGAGAAATTATTCATTACACTCTGTAATTCTCTCAAGGAAATGACAACAAAGGGAGATTCATTTTGTAAACCTCCTCTTTTGATGCTTCCTCGTTCCCCTCATTCAATCTTATGAGAGGAAGGAGTGGGATTGTAAGAGAAAGTTAAAAAAAAAAAAGTCCACACATGTTCAATTTCAAAATAAAATTCGCCAAGAAACTTCTGTCATTTCTCAGAGGGAACTGCAGAGTTTAATGGAAAACTTCCTAAGCAAATACCAGAAATACTTAAACAAGGAAGGAGTTACAACATATTGTTTTATATATATGAGAAATTTAGCTTTATTTTCAGATGTTTATGTTATGTGTGACAGAAACAATTTGCGTGACAAACCGTACTGTATATTCTGTAGATTTCTGTACCGCAGACACAGAACCAGCCTCTCCGGCCGGCCGAACGCCACAAAACTGATCCCGCTAAGGATTGCTCCCCCAACAGGTGGCATGGATATGTTATTTTAGTTTTCTCAGTGTATGAAAAAATTAATGAAGCTGTTCGACTATGCAACAGAAGGCGTGTCGAACTACTATTATTAATAAAATTACCAAAAATTGTGCCAAAATCCTTGCAGTTATGTTTCATTATCTAGAAAGACAACAATGCATTTCATTTGTGGGTTTCCCTGGTATTACATGAAAAAATTGCACTCATTTTTTCACTCTGTATATTTAGTACAGCATTAGGCTTTCATTTCATAAAATATCCTAAGCCTAAGATCAGGGGAAGACAGGTAGTGGCGGGGTGACAGCTCCGTCAGCTCTGCCCGCCAGATATGCTCCCGAACGAAAGGCAGGTTAACGTGTGACTTCAGCGCGCTGATTTCTGCGCCCAAGATAAAGGAAATAGTTTGATGTGTTGGAGTTCTGAAAGTCAGGAAACGTATCGGGTATTAATAATATGTACAACTTACATCTAGAGTTTTGTAATATTAATGCCGACTGCTTTGGAAACATAATTGGTCACAGTTTATAAATAATTACATTTTGGCTCTGTGCTATGAGAAAATACATAAAACTTCAACTCGTAGTTTATCTGAAGGTCAGGCATGTTATAAAGTAAATAAAATAAAACAAAGTAATTTTCTCTACAAATTAGAGGATACCCACTCAGAACAGAATTACGTGGACATTTTCCTACATTTTCTGTTTCGTTTTTCTTTAACTAGTTTATCAATGTCAGGCCGTAATGTCTGGGGAATTTGTAATCGAAGGCTGCATGTTAGATTGTGAACCGACAAGGTATTTCGGGGTTTGAACTTAGCTAATTTCATAACAGAAAAAAAAATTGTTTGCACACATATGTCGAGCCAAACATACACAATGTCGGTGCGGCTAGTGAATACAACTTCGGAAATCTGCTTTGGTGGACATTCTTGTAAAAAACAGCCAACACCTTCTTTTGTGTATATATGTTTTTCAATGAATCGTCAAACTTTGGTACGTGGCAGATACATGGTTGTCATCGAGTGTGCTACACCTGACTGAACCCTCAGATTCTGTACTCAGAGCACCATTTATATAGGCAACTTGGCGCTACACGGCTCTTGCCAGACCTCACACGCACTGCAGGTCTCACTCCCGGCTGAAATACGTCACACTCTCGAAGCTGTCTTCCTCTGCCTAAGATAGCACATTTTCTCAGGAAATAAAAACAAAACTAACTTTATATCGACATTACAATAGTATCTAATTCATCTCTTTATTTTTTTCAGATACACCATCACATGAGCATAGACGATCTAAGAAGAGTATTTCAAGTAGAAAGTCATGATGAAGGTAAGTGCTTGTGAACTAATTCTTAATTTAAAAAATACATTGCAAGTGCACTTTATAATAATCAAGATTAGATATGGCTATTAATACCCAAACGTAAAACAAACACAGCATTAAATAGTTCTTACTAAAGCAATATAGATCTGAAAACAGAAGCACAGAGTCTATTAATTTCATCTCCTGTAACAACGTCAAGAAATATGTGTTTCATCCATATCATTTTGCATTTATTAACTTTATCGACTGTGTTGGTCAGTTTAACGTTGATTTGCTGACACTATTTAATAAAACCAGTGATCATGACATATTTATAAGGTTGCTCTATTATACTGCAGAGCTGACATTTAACTACCGAAAGAAAATTAAGATATGGCTGACAGACTTTCTAAATATCAATAGGGCTTCTTTCAAATGATTATTCTACCAATTACTGCCAAACATATTTCTCGAAGAATTTACTAACAAAAAGTCCTGCAAGGTGGTTTTACGGAACTAACTGCTGCCTAAGGCAACTGATATACATTTCAATTTAATTCTATTTTAGAGCTTTTATGTTAATGAGTCATAAGTTACTAGTATAATACCACGCTATTCTGATTTCAGATGTGAAAAACTACGGCTAAGACATCAAGTATAACAAAAAACTAAGCATTAATAAATTCGCTTTTTTCTCTTCAATGGACTATAAATATCCCTACATGTTTGTTGTTCATGCTTATAAGAAACTTGATATACTTTGCATTATTTTCCTTTTGAATTTCCTTCTCAAACTTCAGACATACCTTTAGGTTTCGTAAATGACACATTTGCTTACTCAAAGGAATAGGTATACCTGAGATGGCTGTTTGATCGACGTTCATCTCACTCTCTATGGAGCTGCAGTAATTTGACGGGTCTTTGAGTCTGGAAATGTTAGGGAATTCCGAGCTTGTGGCTTTAACCGCCTTTAGTTTCTTCACTTCATCCCTTTTTTGAGAAGTTCTAGCCACAATAGCTTCAATATAGGGCTAGTGCGTGAGGTTTCCCTCTTTGTTTTGTAACTTAACCTAAAATTATTACGGAAGAATGAAGTTCGTGATTAATGCTTCCGTATTTCTGCTTGGTTACCAACTTTGGTGTGTGAAATCTCTGGAAATTAAACACATGGTTTGAAAGACAGTTTTTCTGCGAATAATAATATCGAATCTAAGCAAGACGACCATGTATATTCATTTCTAGTCAATCTTAAATTCACTAAATTTAAAAATGTTAAAATGTACACAGTATGTGGATAGATAGACTAAAAAATTTAATGTCATGGCCGGGATTTAAACCATGGATCTCCCGGTCTCTGTCCGGTTGCTCTTAACCATTGAGCCACCATATCCAACATGCCGGGAATCCAACTGACTCGTATGCTTCCCGGTAAACCTCTAGGCATTCTCATTCGTATACAGTGAGATACGCACCTTTTAAGTCGCAGTACTTAAACCAATACTAAGTTAATTGATGGAAATTTATTCATTCTTCCACACTAGACGTATGTAGGCTAAGATTTCGATAGATATACAGTATAAATTGCACTCCAATACCTTAAAAACAAACCTTTATGTAATTATACCTTAAACTTAAACAATAATAAATCGTAACTAAAACACAGTCTTTCATAAACATAATCGCCACCCAAAGTTACTCTAACGGTGCACTGCAATGTAGCATATCTGTTATCGTCTCATAATCGGATAGAAAGCATTATAAATTAGAGGTGAACGTTTCTGAGATTTCTACTGAATGCACCTGCTTGCCCTTGCAGGTAAGCTCCCACCGCACAGCCAATGTAAATGCATGCAGTTTTCCTCAATGCTGGGCAGCTCAAGAGAAACCTGACTTAAACGATGGTCGCTAGAGCGTTCCGCCGCGTAGAGGATCCCGGGATCGAGTCCCGCCTTAGGCATGGGTATTAATGTGTGTAGTGTATATGTGTGAAACTATAGAAAACAGACGGTAAAATAAACGGAAACATTAAAAAACGGTTAAATAAGAACAAGAAAAATATATACCTATATACATAGATATATATTTTTATGAGAAGAAAACTGACTCCGGGAATGAAGGCTTACAGACGGAACTAGGAAATTTATATCTCACACTCCTGACTGCTGATGATAAATAGGCTAAGCATCTTTTCATACAGAGCCCTAAGATACAACTTCCTAATTATTATTACTTCGATTTAATTTTTTCTTAATTATTTCTTAATCATTATATGCTACAAACAACTAATGGAATAATAGAAATTTGCCGCTGCAAAACTGTTTGGAATTATTTCATACTTTAATTTAAAATATTTAAAAATGTTTTCAACTTTGCAAGTTTATTATTATTATTATTATTATTATTATTATTATTATTATTATTATTATTATTATTATTATTATTATTATTATTATTATTATTATTATTATTATTATTATTATTATTATTATTATTATTATTATTATTATTATTATTATTATTATTATTATTATTATTATTATTATTATTATTATTATATCTTCGGTTGTATACATAACTCAATATACACTCTTTTTAGCGAAACTCAAATGTCGTTTAGGATTTTTTGGTTATTTCATAATTATTCATTCGGAAATGATTACTACGAATTTAATAATATGAACTCCCATTGGAGGTGATTTTACTTTTAATCCCTATCACCGCAGACACCTTTTTAAAATGGATTAAATTTGGTAAAGGGGTCGAACACTTGTAAGAATGTAAACATTGGAAAAGATCCAAACATTTATATTAAAGATAAAACATCTAATATTGTTACAAACATGTAAGAATTGCGTAAATTGTGGGAACTAGAATAAAGCGTAAATAGTTTATCTCACGCCAGGACGAGATTTCGTGAGTGTTGCTTAAGTAAGCAGACGCAGGTAGGAGTAAGTAATAAATCTATGGATCTATTGGAAATACACGTCAGTCAACTCTGCCACATGATAGCAGCATCAATAGCCCAACCCAATTAGATGAAAATGACTGGAAAGTTAGGAGTTAAAGACGTACAGAATTTATGGACCGCACTGACTCCGAAATTGGCTTCAAAAAACTTACGAACTTAGGAAGATCACAACATTTCGTAATATACTACTCCAAATTTTCCAGCTAAATTGTTAAATTATTGTCTGGAATGTTCACTGAATGTTGGGTAAACTTAGGACATACAGAATGGTAATGATAATAAAAATAACCGTGCATTCATTTCATTTCCATTAGACACCAATCACCGTGAGATACGTCGATTGTTAAAAACAGAGAAAATTACTTTAGTGTCAGTTTCTTATCTGCGAGAGTGTATAAAATTACTGAGTCACTAGAGAAAGTTAGTTCCAAATTAAAGCATCTAAGGATAATACCCATAATAATGCGGGGTATAAACAAGATAAGCTCTCAAACCTGCGGTTTAGTAATTTCTCATGAAGGTTAGGCTTGAAATGTTTAGTGATATTTAAAATTTGTCCTCACTGATAAATATTTAAAGCATAATAAAAGTAAAGCCGTAGAAAAGTCTTTACTTATTATTGCGTAATAATTAAGCTCAATGTTTCTAATTTGCTGCAGTTATTGTAGATTTGTTGTAGACCTTGAGTAAAAATTAATTCATATCATAACTCCATACTGGATGTTTAGACCTTTCAAAACCAGTTTTAGAAATCCAATATATGCTCAAAAATTACCGAATAGGCACTTAAAATACAGTTACCCTAAGTTATACGAGGGCTGTTCAATAAATAATGATCATAATTTTTTTACGGTCATAATTTTTGCACTAAAATTCAATCTTATTATATTCTGTTAGCTTAATGAAAAACAAACACGCCGTAGTAGTTTCATTGTTGGTACTTCTGGTTTCCGCCTGTGAGAATCAGGTTAGTTCAGACATGTTCAGTATCGCCTAACGCTGCAATGGAGGTAACATGCAGTTAAAGTTGATGTTAGAGGAAGATCCGGAGTTTCTTTCATCCGTAATCACTGCTGATGAAACTTGGCTACATCTTTTGATCCTGAGAGCAAACAACAAAGCTCAGTGTGGACATCTCTTTCATCACCAACCCCCAGAAAAGCAAAAGTGGTTGCTTCTGCTGGAAAAGATATGGTCATCTCATTCTTTGATATTCCTGGAATGGTTTATCAGCATGTTGTCCCTTCACACATATCAGTAATTGGACAATACTACAGGGATGTCCTGAAAACATTGCAAGTCCATATCAAGCGCAAAAGACCACATTTGCGTGAAGTAAGCTGGATGCTGCACCACAATAATGCGCGGCTGCATATTGCCAATATTGTTGCTGAATATCTTGCAAAAATTAACTTGAAGTGCAACCCTCACCCTTGCTATAGTCCGGATTTAGGCCCATGTGACATTTTTCTATTTCCTAACTTCAAGAAACTCCTTCGTGTGAGGCATTATCCATCATCAGAAGCAGTGGTGAAGGCTGCGGAGGAGATTTTGAAGGATCTCTCAAAAATGGTTTCCAGCATGTCTTTGAAGAAACACTGGGACAAATGCATCCCATTTAGAGGAGACTATTTTGAGAAGGACCATCAAAATTATGAGGATGAGTAAAGGTACGTTGTCGAAAAAAGATTGTGGTCATTCTTTATTGAACAGTCTTCGTACATTGAATTTTATGTATTTAAAATCCACTTTCATTTTTCAAAATTTCAAAAGTTTGAGTAAACATTAAACATTAGAAAGTAACGAGAATAGCAAAGTTGTTAAATTTTTATGGCCAAAGCTTTTTATTAGGGAAGAGTCTGGTGTTGTCGGACAAGCGTAGTTTATAACCTGAGGAATTGAATTAGAAGTTAACGGACAACTAATGAGTCTTCAGGTGTCCCAAGGATAGTTTCAGTTTCATCCTACTCTAATCCAGAGCTTCCATGAACTGCATATCAGGAAGCAGCACTAATAACTTGTTCGTGTTCACCACTTCAAATTGAAGTGTCAAACTTCCACATTCCAGGCAGATATCGGCATATTCAAGCAGTGCAGAGAAAGAAAACCTACGAAATTTTTACTTTTTTTCCACACAAAAAACAAAAGTGAGCATGGATAGATTACTCCAGTGTGGAGGAGTAGTACTAAGACGAAGAATAAACCGGTCCGCATTATAAAGAAGACACTTCATTTTAATGGGGAAGCCACAAAATAGTAACTAATGTGTGCATCATTAGCTATGGACAACACTTCAATAAATACTGCAGACAATGCAGTGATTTCATGGATAGAATATGAGAGTTGCGCTTTATTTTATATATGTAAATATCATTTTCCGTCAACTGTGCACTCTGACTTGGATTTTTCGTGGGTTTCTCTTGTAACTTACACAAATGCTTGGGTGCTTAATTCCAGATCACGATTTTTATTCCACTGGCAATGGGATAAAAAGTGCTATTTATTGCAATCACATACCCTTCGCTACTCATCAAGTGCAAAATACTCTTATTATTCAAGCTACTCCATATTAATTGAGATATACACTTATATAAATTATAATTATAAATAATAGGTGCAAATTCAAGGTTACTTATAATTCAATGATAGATTTTTCAACAGCTGATCTCTATATAACTAGGGCAGGAACTTTGGACACCAAAACTTTGAAATGAGCCAGGTGCAGGTTGCGAGATAGTGACGTATGGAACCTCGCGATCCACCGCTGTCCTGATCCGAGGGAGGGTCTGAGGTGGAAAAAGTTTGTGGGAAAAATTAATAAAGTCCCTGATGATACTAATAGTAATTGTGTTAGACAAAAGCTTCAACCTGTTCTTAAAAACAATCCATCATATTGGAAACTATGTGAACTGCGAAATCGTTAAAAAGAAACACAGATTCAAATTTAAACTGTTTCAATTATGCTCCAATCACATCTTGCGATGTAAAGAGAACATTCTCTCAATACAAGAATATTTTTTCAGACAATAGAACAAGTTTCAAATTTGATAATTTACGAATGTACTTAGTTCACATTGCAATAAAATTAATGACTATAATTACACTTTAAACTATGTAGCAAACTTATTAGGTTCGGTGTCTAAAGTTCTTGCTCTGATAATAACTTTGTCAATTTATTTCTCTTTGCAACGCAAGAAAAAAATATTCAAAAGAATTAGTTTTTATTTAAGAAAAGCATTACTATTTGAACATTTAAATCAATAACAAGAAATATCTATACAATTGCACTTAACCCAACTAAAATTACATAAATAGTGTACGTTAACAAAACCTACAGTTTTTGATGGATAGAGTCAGCATGAAAAATTCAATGCCATGGCTGCGATTTGAACCACGGATCTCCTGGTTTCCCTTCAGTTGCTCTAACCCATTGAGCTACTATGGTCAACGTGCCGTCATGACATTAAATTCTCCATTTGATTCTTATATTTTCCTGGTAGACCATTAGGGGCTCTCGCATCCGAGATACACCGTTTGTGGCGATTTACTATCGTAAGTACTTGAGACCCAGGCTTCATCATTTAAACTGTGTATCTCGAATGCGGGAGCCCCTAGTGGTCTACCGGGAAAATATACGAGTCAAATGGAGAATTTAATGTCAGGACGGCACGTTGGCCATAGTAGCTCAATGGGTTAAAGTGACTGGACGGAAACCAGGAGATCCGTGGTTCAAATCCCGGCCATGGCATTGAATTTTTCATGTTGACTCTATCCATCAAAAACCTCAGCCTATGTACGGCTAGTGTGAAGAAATTATTAATTTCCATCAATTAACTAAAACCTACATTATTTATGTAATAACATTTGCCTATACGGATACGTAAAAGCCATTTAGAATGAATGGACCTTCACAGGCTATCCCCAAATAAATGAATATCAACATTTCATTGTGCATAAAAAATCTGATAATTTACGATAATTTAATAAAAATGATAAGTAATTTTTGATAAAATCAAAATTTTCGAATAAGTTTTCATGCAAAGGGTTTGAAGAGGAAAATGCATCCTTGGAAGAAGCTAAACTTAAATACTAAGTGTACTTTTAAATTAATTGATAGAAATTATTCATTCCTTCACACTAGCCAAGGATAGGCCATGGCGTTGAATTTTTCAGTTTGACTATCCAAAACCTTAGCCTATATACGGCTAATCTGAAGGAATGGTTAATTATTAATTTTCCTCAATTCATTTAATAAAAGTTTAATGATGAAGCCTGGTACTTACAATAGGAAGTCGCCACAAACGGTATATCTTGAATACGAGAGCCCCTAGTGGTTTACCAGAAAAATATATGAGTCAACTGAACTCATGACAGCACGTTGGCCATGGTAGCTCAATGAATAAGAGCATCTGGATGGAAACCAGGAGATCCGTGGTTTAGAACATGGTTATGGCATTGAATATTTCAGTTTGGCTCTAACTGTAGTGTTTAAACAGTTTATTGTTTATCGCTATGCTGTTCACAGAGAGATAGTCATATAAAAACACTCCAGAGGATTTTCCAAAAATGTTTTCAACATTCCATCAGTGTGAAAACATGTATTTCCTAGAAATTGGGGTATCTTAATTCTTGATTGAAATACAGCACGTCCTCTATTTATTTTTACGAAGCAGAACAAATAGAAACTGCAATAAGTTTTGTGAGATACTTGGTTTTGGAGCGATAGTACAGGTCATGAGAGAAAAAATTCAGATAGGAGTCAGGTTTGGCTGCGTCATTCAGTAATGCAACATCAGCCTGAAAAATGGTGTAGTTTTTACAGATTTGTTAAACTTCACTATGATTACAAACACAAATATATTATTACATATTAGCTGGTGTTATACAACTTACCATCGTAATTCATGCTTGTATTCAAATTAACAAATCCCATTTTATTTTAAGATTTGGAAACACTGCACATTATGACCCATGTACGGTGCTGTGCTCCAGGATTACCGGAAGACTCTCCTACTTACAACTTTTTACTCCTAAATAAGAAGTATATGCAGAGTATTTATTACTTTCCACTTATCTACTCACTCTCATAAATTATTGTGGATGAATCTTGTCTGTTGAATTTGTTCTCCAACACAGAACATTACTAAGATGGAACTATCATAAATCATTACAGAGATTTTTAATTTGTCCACAGTTCCTGAATACGAAGTGGTACATGTGCATTCGCTTTCCAAGAGAAATCTACGGAGAGACGATGGCGGGGGTGGTGTGGAGGCTGAGACAGACCCTCCGCCTCCAGCTGACAACAGCTCCTTAAGACAACTGCGTCTGAGAGCCTTTGGAAGAGATGTCCACCTCAAGCTTCAGCGCGCTGAGGGTTTGTTCAAAGGAGGCACTCTCAAGATGTGGACGGCCGACCCCAACACCACCGAGCCCGACAACGTTCACTATCGAGAGATTCCTCAAGTAAGTAAACCCACTTTAGAAATAGGACTCGTTGAAGGTGTTAATCAGCGATAGAATCCTCAGTGAAGCGATGCAGCAGTAATCCGAGGATGCTTTACATTCCACTTCAAATTAATGAGTATCTATATTGACAATTCTACTCTAAAGAAATTGACATTCTTGCTAAGTTCTACAAGCGATTGATTGCGTCAAGAGAAGCGTCAAGAGAATCTACCAGCACGCCACTAGCCTATAAGTATACCCTCAACCAAAAGCTTCCACTGTCTATCCCGGATCACACCGTCGTTCTCCAACAGTGGCCATTTAGAACACCTTCTTCCTGTTCTCCTTCAGAAGTCGGTGCGAGTGGTTAAGGCGAAGTGAGCACAACGGAAAATCTACCATCAAAAAATTTGTAACAATGTTGTCATATGTAGGTTTGACATACTATATTCGTTCCAATATACATGTTTTATCTGAAAGAGAATTTCAGCATCAATAACATCTTCAAAAGCTGAGTAATGCAACCTAGGCGCAGTAGGATAAATTCATGGCAATATGAATATGGTAGCGCTTTTAACTGTCACAGTTACAATATGTTAACGGTTACATGTAACGATTAAAGTATTTGTTTGTGATAAAAGAGGCATTCAAATACAACTCTCCCACTCTCTTTTGTTGGCTGCAGGACATCTGTAGCATTTTGATGTAGAGTTGATGAGTTTTCTATCAGCCATTAAACTTTCAAGTACATTTGCTATTTCTTTAGCAATAACTCAATTTTAATATATTTTACCATTGGTCTAGAAAAGATAACAATGCATTCTTAACGACACTTTCAAATTATAGTTTGAATATCGCTTCGCTTTGTCCGCCTGAAGTATGAAACACTCGAAGTGTTTACCCACAGGAATCAACTTTTGTCATATACACTCAGCAAATGTCAGTGTAGCTTTTAGGGGAGCATCAACAAGTATGGAGTTCAATTTTATGTTGATTGATGTCACTACAAGGTTAAAGCAGTATAAATGAAGGGTTCCCTGATACTTTACGACTTCTTAGGATTAGTTACCAAAACGTAAATAACAAATGTTATTAAATCCATTACATAATTTACGATGCAAAATTAGGCCACTAATATTAAAATCTTTGTTTTGTGTGAAAAATATTTAACAGGTTGTTGAAATGCTCCATTGCTCACAACTAGGTACCGCCCTTTGCAGAAAGATGATTTTGTGTGTGACGTTTGTGAATCCTTCCTCCAGGTTGGACCATAACTTATGAGTTATGCCTCAGAGCTGTAAAATACACTCCTCTGGGTGTGGTCCTCCAACCCAAGGCAATGTTGGAGGCTCGCAAACGTTTTAAGTACTCTACGTTCTGTAATTATAGTGTAGAAGTGATTAACTTTGTTACTCTTGTTACTGCTAAAGTTGTTTGCAGGACAAATGCCTCTCTGTGAGCTCCAGCAGCTCCATGGAGTGAAAGTATATACATTTTAAATGCCTATTAATAAGAACAATAGGTCGGTAATTTTAAATATGTTATGCATATGTCATATTTATACACAGAAAAACAATAGGCATATTGTATCTTTTAAACTGTTAATGTGACCTATTTCAGTATCTCGTTCATATTGAAGAAATAGTATATTGTTTTACAAAACATTATAGCATATAAAGCAGAGGGTTGAACATTGATTCAAATTCAGAAAATGAAAATGTAGGCAATATAAATTGATGAAATACGTAGAGGAGGCGCTTGTGTAAAAGAAGGAAAGAAGTAAGACACTTAATGGAGATGGATGAACCATTACAGATCGAATTAGGTCTAGAACTCTCCAGGGGTAGGCCGGTCCGAACAGTGACAGAAGAACAGAAGAAAGATGGTCTAAGATTATTTTGGAATAGTCACCATCAGGGTGAAGGAGAATACCAAGACTAAATTGGAGAAGTATAATTTATATGATCATGGGGCGGAATTAGAAAGAAGATTGGCAGAATCTTGAGGAATGGAGTTTGGGAACAAAGATTAACCTTTGGGAAGTGAAACAACTTTGAAATGCAAAAGTGAGGAAAACGTATATTATGAGCCATAAGCCCGCCTCGGTAGCGTGGTGGTAGCGAGTCTGCCTCACGTTCAAGAGGTCCCGAGCTCGAATCTCGGCCAGGGTGAGTTACCTGGATAAGGTTTTTTCCTGGGGTTTCCCTTATCCTGAAAGACCAATGTCGGGTAACTCTAAGCTCTATGGACCCTGGACTCATTTGAGTATCATTTCACCCATTCCATTCATCGTCCGATATGACTTAACGTTGGAGGACGTAACATTACAAAAAAAGAAGCCAGCCATAATGAAGGCACACGTTGCGAACCTACCTGAAATTTAAAGCTGACATTTACAAGCTTGCTTGTTTTCAAATAGATTCAAACTAAAAGATACAGCAAAAGATAGAAGTTACATCTCCTTGACCTAGGACAACAGTTGAACTCTACCTTCTGCAGTAGTACAGCACATTAGGATCACATTCAGATGTAAGAGTTTCTCTTCAAAACTTCTGATGACACCCGGAAGATATATTCATGTCCTGGTAACAATGACTGCACACAAAATGAAAGGGAAAAAAGGAAAGTGAAGGCAGCAAATGCCACGCTCGTTAAATTCTCCATTCTTTACTTACAATGAATCGTAGGAGGAGTGGGATGCAATGAGAGAAATCTCTTCTCTGCAGGCAGTCGTAATTGAACCAGTTTTACACTGCTTTTGACGCCATTACACCAGTTATATCATTTTCAACCCCAACTGCCAAGCAAAGAAAAACAGCTATGAAGTACTTATACGGGACCATTGTCACACTGTTGTTTAGTTCGAGCTGGGAATTATTTTAGGGATCGTGCCTTGGTTTCTCTCCCATAGGCCCTAATTTGACAGAAAACTCTTATTTACAAGATATAACTAATAATATCTCAGTGTTTAAAAATATTAAACAAACGAAGTTACAAAATTGTGTAGTTTCCAATTTTAGCTGTTTTTATAAACGAAGGAATACATTTCTTTTCCATTAGTTCTATCTCTCCATGCAGCATGATGTGTGGGTTCTAATTCTTCCTAAATATTAATTAGGGAATAAAGTTATAATCATGAATTATACAATTGCTACTTCACCAAAATGAATTTAAATGTGTGGGAACTAGGAATCTCAGTATTAGGTCCATTAAGACAGTTCAAAATATCGTGTTTTATTGTTCACTCATAGCTTTGTTCGCTGAAATATATCCAGATTCCAAGATTGTCCAGCTATTACAAGAGGTAATGATGATTTCAGATCAAAATAGTTCATTAAATAAATAAATATTAATAATAATAATAGCACCAACTAGGGATACCTATTTGTTTATAGACAAAAAGTGAGAGAGGGGTGCTTCTAACTTTCGAACTGTCCGTAAATTATCGGGACGCGGGTAGAAGAATTAGAACTCCTTTCTCCATGGCCTATTGCGATATTCTTGAAGTTACTGCTCGGGTAGGAAGCTTCATCGCTTACTCCAGGAGTGTTATGTATAATCTTTATTCTGGTATTTTTTCAGAAATTTCTCGCTGCGAGCAAGTAGCCGTTGTATCTAAATGAAAAGAGGAGGTTCCCAGTTGAATACGGTGGTGAGCGACCGGAAGAGAAATGATTATCGAATTAAAATTATCATCACGTTAAAGTGATGATAATAATTATTATTTATTGTTGTTATCTTAATCCTTTCATAGGTGTGAATATATTTATGCATAATAGTACTTTATTTATATAAGAGCCGGCATTCAATATGTTGAATAGAGAACGTACGTCATTACTATTTGGTAATAGGTGATTTAGTAACAAGTACTGGAATTAATGATATGGGCGTGACGAGGTGTTAAAAGCGATTGTCGGCGTGTTAAACACAAGTGCATTGGAATGAAACAAAACAGCTTCAGGGTCAAGAATAAAAATTACAAATACAAATGAGCGGTTTCGGCCCGCAAGACTCAAGGTTAGACGTGTGGCACATGCTTCAGAGGATGCCCTCTCTGCAACAAAGAATCGCTCAGGGACACACACGGTAATGAAAATGGTTTTACTTCAGGTTTTTTGCTACCTGTCTGATTGCGATTGTTTGTGGCTTAGCTTCTTGACAATAGCCTAGGTTATTGTACAGTCCTAACGCTTTTATTGTGTTCTAAGAAATATCGGTGTTCATATTAGAATGAACTAATGAAAACAGAAGTTTGCAATTGATAATGCTATACGAATACACATGTAGAGCTCATTGGATGTGATAGTAGGGCAGGGATGTTTTATGTGTGCAGCTGTTGGTTTTTGCAATAACATGTTTTCTGCTTCTCATTTATGCTGCACAAGAGTTGCCTTTGACTTGATTCAGTATATTTGTTCACCTGTGTTGCCCATGAATCTCTATGTTTAAGAGGAAGCAAAGAAAGAAGAATCTGAAGGTAATGAGGAAGGAATTGGATGATTCAGCAACTGCTCTCTAGTACTTCTGCATAATACAGGTGCACAGGTGCTTCGACATTTCCAAATTAACTGATTGCATTTTACTGTATCGTCCGAATTTTGAGCCCGTAACCATCCTTACTATTTTAATTCATAAATTCTGAAGCTCTAGATGCGTGACAAAAAAGCACACAAAAATAAAAGCATAAAATGAAAGTAATGTTTACCTTCAGAATTACGTAAATGTTATACAAACTTAGGAGCCTCTGTAATTGTGTGTTGCCGAGAGTTTGGTTTCGAATATACTCGTAAAGAGGTACCTTACTGAAAAGTCAATTATATTTCAGAATAAGTAATTTTACATCATACATTTATTATTTCAACAAAAAGCTATACTCGCCGCGGGGATATTGAAAATCATTTAGCCCTTTCTTAAGTTTTCTTTTTTTATTCCATATTTTGGCACACTTTTTTATTTTTTCTACCAAGAATACGTAATTCTATGTAGACGAGTATTATATTTCACCCACATTATCGATATCAAAACTTCATCGGAATTACTGGCGTTGAGGTGGTCTGAACTCAAACCCTTTCTAAAAATTCGTCATATACAATCTCTATGGATAAATAACCTGATATTTAAGTCCAATATCTACGCAGACTTTTACGAAATGACTGCCATTCAAACTCTGTTTTATTTGGAATTACTTTCACTTTGTGATAATAGCTCTATTGTTATTCAAAATTAGATAATTAGTCTCAGAAATAAAATACACATTTAATATTTTCTACGAAGAGTATGTCAAGTCCTGTTCATTCCAACGGAATGTTGCACAGTTTAAAATAACTGGGAAACCAAATTGATAATGAAAAAAATGACTACAAGAAGAATGCAGAAATTAAAATTTGCAAATTGTCAAAGTTTGGAGGCATTAATCCTTTCCGAAATATTTACAGACTTTCAAAGTTTCTTTTACTGTATTATACGCATTGTGAATCAATACGTAAGCATTATTTTGTTTCTTATGTTACTATGCAAAGAGCATATATCAAAGCAAATATATAGCAAGTTAATTTTAAACGATTGAATATCGGCTGCTTTTTGTACTACCGTCTAGGCTCCTTATAACCTTATTAAAGAACAGCAAAATGAGCACTTAAAATATTTAGCAACAAAATGTATCATGTTTGAGAGGAAGTACTTAGAAAAATGAATGTAGCTTATATTTTTAAAAATAGCTCTGAAATTATGCTGCACTGTGCCAGATTTTTACTCAGAGATTTCTTCAATTCCTTTAAGAAATTATCGACTATTTCTACTGAAATAGGACTTCTACTTTGTCTTACTTATAGTCATCTCTTACGTTGTGTCCGTTTAAAAGGTACAAATAAGAATATAACCATACCCAACCCACATATCTTATTCCAACACCACTGTTTAACATACTGTGTTCAACTCAATTGGATATCGTCCATACGACAACAAACATTATTCGCCAAATTACTAAGTCAGTTGCTCATGTGGAACGCAACCAATCTGAGTTGAATGAATCTCTACCAATACCCAACACCCCAGTCAGCCTAATTCCGAAGTCTTAACGGCATATGAATGGGGTGACCTTTGTTCCGTCCGAGGTCACACATAGTGGTCCCCAAAATGAAAAAGGACACAAAATAAGAATAAAGAAATTACGAAGAAGCACACGCTTTATTTAATTTCCTTCTCCAAACAGGTTGCCGTGTAGGTAAAACTATCTTTGGAGCCTTGAAAATGAAATATTGGAAGTACATATATTGATATTGTTAAATAGTATTTGAAGTTTTAGAGTATAGAAACGCTTTGTATTACTCAATTTAAAACCAAATATTTTATTATTATTTTATGTCTAAAATGGATTTCCAGTGTTCCTTTTGGTTTTAGTAGTGCAACTTCTCCAGATATATCACACTTAGGATTTGTCCACTTCTCTAGGTCCATAAACAAATAAAATTACTTTTTATAGTTCATTGATCACATCTATGTCTACAGGTGCGTTAAAATATTACGGTATTAAATATAAAAAACGCCGAAATAGTCTTTTATCGAAAATTCCTCTGTCACACTGAACTTACGGCTGCGAAAAGCATCCTGTTTTTCGTTGAAGATAAAGCACGTTACTTTAATAATAATTCCTTTTATTCTTACTGGTTTTATGCAAAAGGAATTATACATTGTTCCTTGTGTTTTAATGATACACGGCGAAAGAAGTTCAAAGCGCGTTTAACCTGGCATATTAAGTGTCTAGTATGTTCCCTTAATGAAGGGATAACACTAAAACGAAGTTAGGATAGCAGCAAAAATGCCTATAGGGGCGACTGATACCACCTTACTGCCATTTTATACATATATGTCATTACATATAAGAATAGAATATTTGCTGAAAATACAAGGATTTTTCATTTCTTTGGTTTAAATGCGAAAGGTTAATTATAAGTTTTGACCTTTCTCTTTACGGAGAGGGACTCGTATTTAAAATTTCTGAAGGAATTATATTTGATAACCACGTAAAGTTACGTTAAAATTATGTAGAAAAGAGGGAAAAGAGCAATATTTAAGATTAATTAAATTCAAGTGGTGTTTACAAACAATTCATGAGAAAAGTATTTGATTTGAAACTTACAGGTGCCGATATAAGTTCATGACGTAACACGACCTTGCACTGCATTGCCTTGTCATGGCTATATCTTATAGTTCAGTTACACAATTCTATCAGTGAAGCCTACATCTAGCCACGTAACAGATCCGGTTGCTCACCAAATTGAGGCCATTTCATCTCAAATGCGCATGTCACTGTTTCCTAGTCGACTTTAGAATTATTTCTGCTTTGTTTTCTCCAGAAAACAAATTTTAAGTAATTGGCTAAATTTCTTAGATACTTAGTAAAAAATGTAAATTCTGGAATTTTTTCACAAAACTTCTTTCTGCAGAATGTATTCTTTCGAACCTCATTAGTTAATTAATCAATAGGTTTACGCAAATTTTAATACCCATTGTAGTAGTGCAAACCTGAAGTATTTCATTATGCTTTACAAAAACGAACTCCAAAATGTTTCTACATTGAATAAAATATTAGGAAACTTGATTTTATTTCATATTCTGAAAATGAAGTTGTGTGTGTATTTGATTCGGCTTCCTAAACGACCCTATTGAACTGTTGCGGCATATGTGGAAGAGTTAGACTGTGCGTCGTGTGACAAAGGAAGCACATATAGGGCACTTATGATATATGTAAACAAAACAATGAATCACAGCATACACTAAAATAATACACGTATGCTACGGCAATTGCACCTCCACAGCAATTATTAGAGAGATAATGGATAGAAAAATCTAAAATGTTGTACCCATACGAATTTCTCTACTCCCTCTTGACAAACCATTCTTACTAATGTTTATTGTTCCATGTTAATTGAGGTAGATCTTTTTAGAAGTGGTCTTATTTTGTATTTCCTGTAGTCAAATGGGAATAGGAGGGCACAGTAGGGGTAAGCAATAGTCAAATTTGTTAAGAACTAATCGGTTTGTGATAGCTTTAGAATTCTGTTTACATGACTAGGAAAAGCAACCGAATAATGACTTCATATTTGGGAAAACTATAAATATTTCACAATTCAAATCAATTGGTTAATTACACTAAAAGGAATTGGAAATAACTGTGTATTTTAATTTCTACATTTTTTGTGTACTAAGATTTTGTCTAGCCTTTTTAGGTTTGCCAGTGAAGAAAACTTAATTAAAATGAAAAAGAGTTCAGGAAATTCAAGACATATATTTTATTTGTATCATAAAAACATCTAAAACAAAGAATTTAATCAAAAGTAATGTCCATTTTTGAGAAAATCAAACTTACCGATAAATTATCAATAATAACTAAACACTAGTAACACTGTGTTACTAGTGTTTAGTTATTATTGATAACCTAGTTTACTTCACTGTCAGCAACTTCAGTTTTTTACATTACCGATAAATGTTTCAAGTAAAGACTAGTTGTAAATAGTTGATTTAATGTTGCATTATCTACTGCAAAACCTCCTTATATCCATTGAACTAGTTAAATTCCTAAATATGGGATTGAGGATGATAAATTAGTAATTGCTCTAGCAACTCAAAATATATATTTGTCCCCAAGGTAAGACATAACCTATAAAAGTGCTTGAACTTTTTGAAAATCTTCATGAAGATGAGTATAAACACCTAGTTTGGTGCTTAACCCTATTTTCATTTTCGAGTTTTATTGTTCACAGTAGTCAGACACATAGACATTTCCTTTAGTTTTTTTTATACTGAAGTTCTAAAAATGTGAAATTAGGAGTAAAATTTCCATTGAAATTTTGGTGTAGCATGTTTAGGTAGAATAAGCACTCACTGTGACTGTTACTTCTTATATATGAATGAATTAAAATGAATTTCATACGAAATTCTGAAAATTTTCAAGCTTTACCTTACGTGTTGTATTTGAATTGAACATGAACGACGTTACGAAGAGTAGTTAATTTCTAAGCCAGTTTTGCACTGAGAAGCTTGCCTATGTCACTTTCACCCGTTGTTCCTCTGCCCGTGCAAGAAGACCTGTTGACTAACACTCATTACGACTGTGAAGACAACGGCAAGCCAAAACGCCGATAGTGCTTTGTTCACAGCCCTGTTATGCAGTTACCTGTGCTCATTACAGATTACGAACACGCGAGAGGTTCCTGTATTCTTTGGACAAGTGGAACGTCACAGAAAAGCTACCCAACTCCTTAAGTATCTTGTCAACCAATATTTCACAACTAACCTTGCGCGAAGGGCCGCAATTTCCGTCGTTTTTATTGTCATCAGTGTTGTCAATGCAGGTGGTTATTGGATTTTGCGTATATTTCAACTCTTCCGTGTTCGTCATAGTGTGTAGAGTTAATGTTCCGGTTGTCCTTACAACAGTTGCATTTAATTTAGCTTAGTAACTTTTGCAAATATTCAGCAGACGAATCCGTTCACACGAAAAGATATAAAACAATTTTCTCGGGAAATTTTATATTATTGTTTAATTTTATCCCTCCTACAAAATAATATTTAAAAAAGGTAAATATTTTTCTATTTCTTTCATGATATTGCCGTAAAATTTTCAATAAATATTTTCATTATATATTTCGTATATGTGCAAAAGTGGGCTGCTATATACCGCCTTGGAAATGTTATATTTTCTGAATAAAAAGGGCAAGAATATAAGTCATGACTTAGCTTTCAAAAAATGTAAAAAGAACTGAAAAATTCAAATTATAAACAAAAAATATCTGTATATGTTTAAAACTATAATAAGTTGCATATTTTAATTATATCTACAGCTTTCTAGTTATAAATAAGCCTCTCTCTATCTCTAATTAGTTACCAATTAAATGAATCCCAAGTGAAGAAACCTTCAGTCTACTCAGATATATTTTTTCCCCAAAACATGACAACCCTGCCCCAATCTTTTGTCAAGGGTGGTGGTACTTTGAGGTTCTAAGGTAGTGTCTATAGGAAATTAAGGAACCAGAAGACTGGCTCCATTGCGTCTCGCCCTGCTTATGCGGGTTGTCTTTTGTTGGCTAGTGGATGCAACCCAGCCACTAAGGAGAGCGCTTCCCTTCGAAAGTTGTCATGCTTTGGCAAAATTTTTATCGTGTATATTATTCATACACCTAACTGAAATGTATGGCATTTCAAACAATATCGTTAGCCATTTTTGAAAGGGTAAAAGAATATACGAAAGGCGTTTAAGTAAGGGGCAGTTTAAGATTGGGTAATTTTCAGGTATCACACTCACATACACGCAAACACACACAGACTTATATTTATAAAGAACTTGGGGAACATCAGAATTCCATTTTCATTAAAATATTTATTTCGAGTGTTTGGTTGGAATTTAGATACAATATATACAAAAGAAGCTGGAGAAACATACATAGCACAATTCACTTGGTTATCGAAGGTGACAGAGAAACTGAAAGTCTAAGTATCTCGCCCAATTACTTAAATAATCTCTAGACAACGCAACCAACAAAAATTTTCTGACAATGCCTATCACGTTCTACATTTTGACAGAATAACTTGACTCATTCCAAATATCCTATATGAATGCCATACCATACTAGACAATATACAAAGTTTATTTTGGGAAGGCCACGCCGTGGCTCAGTGGTTAGACCGCTTGGCTTTCACCAAGGCGGCCCGGGTTCGATCCCAGGCGACCGCATAGTGAGATTTGTGGTGGACAACATGGCGTTGGGGCGGGTTTTCTCCAGGACCTCCGGTTTCCCCCGCCATCTCATTCCAATGGTGCTCCATCTTCATCTATGCATCATCAGTGTCACCGCCTGCGGTGCCGTATGTAGTAAAAGCGGACGTTAAACACTACACATCATTTTGGGAATAGCTATGGCTAAAAATGTACTTATGGAGAGAGATATTTTAATGTGTTTGGCCATTGTTCTAGTAATCTTTGATTTTGAGCTTCCTAGGCGTAGACGTCTATGAGAATGTAAAGAACATTATACACTTTTTTAAGTTAATTGATGGAAATTAATCATTTCTCCACACTAGCCTTATATAGGCTAAGATATTTGATGGATAGAGTCAACATGAAAAATTCAATGCCATGGCCGGGATTTGAACGACGGATCTCCTGGTTTCCGTCCAGTCGCTCTTTACCTTTGAGCTACCATGGCCAACGTGCCTTCCTGACATTAAATTCTCCAGTTGACTCGTATATTTCCCCGGTAGACCATTAGGGGCTCTCGCATCCGAGATACACCGTTTGTGGCGACTTACTATTGTAAGTACTTAAGTCCCAGGCTTCATCATTTAACTCTTATTATTTTAGTTAATTGATGGAAATTAATCATTTCTCCACACTAGCCTTATATAGGCTAAGATATTTTATGGATAGAGTCAACATGAAAAATTCAATGCCATGGCCGGGATTTGAACCACGGATCTCCTGGTTTCCGTCCAGTCGCTCTTTACCTTTGAGCTACCATGGCCAACGTGCCTTCCTGACATTAAATTCTCCAGTTGACTCGTATATTTCCCCGGTAGACCATTAGGGGCTCTCGCATCCGAGATTCACCGTTTGTGGCGACTTACTATCGTAAGTACTTAAGTCCCAGGCTTCATCATTTAACTCTTATTATTTTAGTAAATTGATGGAAATTAATCATTTCTCCACACTAGCCTTATATAGGCTAAGATATTTGATGGATAGAGTTAACATGAAAAATGCAATGCCATGGCCGGAATTTGAAACACGGATCTCCTGGTTTCCGTCCAGTCGCTCTTAACCATAGAGCTGCCATGCCTAACGTGCCGTCCTGACATTAAATTCTCGAATGCGAAAGCCCCTGGTGGTCTACCGGGGACATATATGAGTCAACTGGAGAATTTAATGTCAGGACGGCACGTTGGCCATAGTAGCTCAAAGGTTAAGAGCGACTGGACGGAAACCAGGAGATCCGTGGTTCAAATCCCGGCCATGGCATTGAATTTTTCATGTTGACTCTCTCCATCAAACACTATACACTGTTTACGGAAAAGGATAAGAATAACTTTATTTGTATTTCAGATATGTGATATCTTAAATTATATTATTTGAGTTATTTTAGAAAGGAAAGTTTTACGAATTTCAATACAAAATAAAAGTATCACCATAGCATATTAGAAGTATCCATAAATAGAGAAAGTAGTACTTATAGCAAAAGAGAAGCTTCTCACGTAGGCTTTTCAAAACAAATCACAGCGCTTAAATGAAGAAAGTCTTGTGAACAGCACAAAGGAATGGACATCTCTCCCTTAATCTCTTTTAAGCTGAATCTGAAGAGATTGATGACAATCTTGAAGGTAGTCTCGTCGCTCATGAGGCTGCTTGGTGGGAAATGGTTTTCTCTATTTAATCCTGAATTCACTCTCTCTCTTCCTTTCTGAAAGCATTCTTTTCTAACGTCTGCATTTTCTCACCTTAAGAATAAAAATCCAAACACCGTTTCTATACATCAGCAAGAAAACACTTCCTAGTTTAGCGGCATTGTAGTCCATTAGAAGAAAAATGTGTTCAATTCACATAAATTTCTCAACCTGTTCTCCAACAAATTGTTCTTACAGAACTCTAATCTTCTATCCCTTTATATTAATCGAGATAGAAATCTGAAGAATGATTTATTACACACTTTCTTGTAGGTACAAGGGGAATATAGCACCACAGTGACCTTAAGAATTAGTAATTTTTTTAAAGATTGGATTGGATTGCTCGGAGGGATTCGACGTGTTATCACGAGGTCTACCCAAAAGTCCGAAGACTCCGGCCTCTATCAACCAGGGGCTCTTTCCATAGGGCAATAACTGGAGTCTAAAAAGCCCCCCCCCCCCCCCCCCCATCGACAGTTGAGTTGAGTTGAGTCCAGAGGTTCTACTCCCATTAGTCTTAAGCCCGTAGGAACAAGACCCGGGCCTCTTTCAACCAGGAAGTTATCCGAGCTGTCCCAAAGGGCGCTCGGCGTCCTCCGTGGGGCTTTCCATAGGACAAGACCTGGGTTACAAACAAGCCCCCCATCTGGTCCAAGGACACAAGACGGGATGGAAGTGGATACGCCACTTACGCGCGCCCACTGCCCCCTCGAGACCATCCCAATCCGAACAACTCCCGAAGGAGGGGCTCGGCCCGAGGTTCCTCTAGTAACGTCAGAGGTACCACGTGTGCTAAGGGTCTGCAGCGCCCGCACCACGGCAGCTGAAGGGGACGGATCCCCTCCCCTACGGAGCCCCATCGACAACAACGTCAAGACGGGTTGAAGTGGATATGCCACTTATGCGCGACAATTCCGCAGGGAAGACTAGCGAGTAACCTCGGTGGGGCCGCCTGGTGATCTAGCACACCTTCTGCCAGCTATGCAGGCTAGTACCCGGGACTTTTAGGCAGCGCTATGCCCCCTTCGGGCGCCGAGGCCTGCCCGGAGGTAGCCAATTTCCCGGGAGTAATGGGAATACACTGCCCCCTCGAGTCCAACCCGATCCGAACAACTCCCATTCAGGGAGGGGCTCAAATGTTCGGCCCGACGTTCCTCTAGTAACGTCAGAGGTACCACGAGTGCTAAGGGTCCGCAGCGCTCGCACCACAGCAGCTGCAAGGGACAGATCTCCTCCCCACCTTAACCAGGCTGGTCTTTTGTACCTATGCCCCAAGTGGGATACTCCCGAGAAGTAGGATGAGGTGAGAGGAGACCTCAAGGAGTCACTACGGTACAGAGGACGAGTTCCTTACTCTTTACAAGACAGAAACTCCCCCGAAACAGTCACGAACCCGGTTTGGAGACTGGAGGCCGCCTCTCCAGAGCGAGATACTCCAGGCAGGCTTGAACAACCGCCTTCTGCGCTACTGAATTGGCCCACTGGGCCGGGTCGGAGACCAAAGACCATCCCGCTGGAGAGGAAAGGGGAAAGCATATCATCCCGTCATTCACCGCCGAGACTCCCACCGACACTTCTACCCTGAAAGAGACCAAATGACAGATGACATGAAATGATAATGGAGATCAAATGATGGTATAGGTAATTCGGGGGATGTAATTAACCTACCCAGCATTCACCTAGAGACCCGGGAAAAAACGAAAAAAGATCCATGAGTCACGAAGGCCGGCCACGGGAATCGAACCCGGCCCTCCCGAATGCGGGCCAAAGACGAAACCGCCTGAGCCATCCCGCTCGGTAAAATGTTTTACGAAGTCGTTGCTATGTGAGGAATTTGACATTGTATTTTCATTGCATGACCACGACATAAAAGAATCGAATGACTTCCTATATGAGAAAATTAAAACAAACTAAATATCTCGAAAGTGGATCTCTAATGGGTTGTGTGCTTTAACGAGATCTACACTTTTTTCAGTCAGATTTTGTCCATATCTTTCGATTTACCAGTTATGCAGAAGTCATAAAACGAAGAGGAGTTCAGACGGTTTTCTCAGAAAATTGATGACATATATTTCATTTGTCATTAACATTTTATAAACATACCATAGGTATTTATAATATTTTAATTAAAATCATTAGACACACATTTGAGAAAGACAAAATAATGGAACCTTTCTCCACGTAAAGGGCAGTTTAAGATGAGATAATGTTCTTGAAGGTCTTTCTGCTGCATTTGGGAAGATGCTAAACTCAAATATCAAGTTTAGTGTTTCACGATCTTTTATTTCTCGTGTTCACGGGCATGTTTCTAAAAATGATTTTCGGGGGTTAGTGTGACCTCAAAATTCGTTTTCTAGTGAAATTTTCATGAAATGCAAAGCCTTCTTTACTACTAAATTCGAACAGGAACAGAAACTAAAAGATAATAAATTATACTTTATTCTTTCTTTTATATGCAATAGCTATCTGGAAGTGATTTCAATAATAGCAAGACATGACGTCCTCTACATTTATAATGCCTTTCCACCAGTGAATCACTTCCTGTTACCACGACTCTTGTAAATATACTGAAATATTAGGAAAGACAAGAAGAAATGGAATAACAATGGAAAGAACAATAACATTCTGTTTGGCCAAAGAAGAAGGGGAAATTATGAAATTATGCATGAGACAGCAAAAAAATATTAGACAACTCAAACAGTTGATGGGCAAAGACAGGAGGACTTATGGGAAAAAATAGGAATGGGAGATATATGGAGGTTAGAGGAAAGGAATACAAGCGATGTGGGTAAATTAGTAAAATGCCCAACAGAAGATATAGAAAGGCAGGAAATATGGGGAAGTCTAGAAAATATGAAATCATTACAATTTTATAAACAAATAAAAAAAATTGGGGACGAGAAGCATATGTAGATTACTGCAATCGGCAAGAGAGCGAAGGGCTAACTTAGATGAGAACAGGAACAATATTTCTAAGAGGAATAAGAGGTAGGGTACAGGGAGTTTGTGAATTGTGTGGGGGAAAAGAAAGCATAGAAAGCCAAGGTAGCAATAACGTAAAGACAAATAAATGTAGCCTAAAGTTGTAAATTGTAAAAATTTGGAATGTGCACAATAAATAATTCAAGTCAAATCAAAAATTGCATCACCATCACTGTTGGTGCTCACAATTTGAAGTTCTCAGAACTCTTCCTTGAACTTTCTCATTTCGATGCTTTCCAGTGCAAAAGGTGCGGTACTTTGGTTCAACTTTTAAATTATTGCATGCAGCAAACAACTTTAACCTTGCTTTTGCGGAAATTGCTTTCAAAATATCCGTCTTAAAAACATTACACTTCGAAAGTCCTTTACCATATCTTAGACTAACAAGTACAGGCTCGTAATCAGTCCATTGGAAAGCTCAGTGTGTACTTTCAGGTCAAAAAGTTCCTTTTAAAACTAGCAGTAGTGTATAATGAAATTTTATCTCGATTAATAAGAAGCAGGCGTAAGAATAAGTGTTCCAAGATTAGTTTATAGGAAAGTAAGTCGAGAAAATCATGTAATTGCTACACACCAGACCTCTTTTCTTTTTCAAAAATCAGCCAAATTTTGACAAAAGCATAATGTTTTGGTTTCTACTTAATGAAATGCCTACATGATTTACAGCATACAGAAGAAACGGCTGACATTTGGTGGATTGTACAGGTTAGAATTACTTTCTATATCCTGCTCTCCATAAAGCTCCATGCCAACACGTGTACATTATTACAGCACGTGACAGGAATTACTACCAAAGGTAGCAATTAAACTTGTTTACCAATTAATATTCATCCGCAACAGCAAACATGCGGAACTGTTTCACCGGAGTAAAAGATTGTCGTTGGAAACAAGGAAATCTGCAAATTGCCTTTGGCACTTCTCTACATGTGGACGAACAAGAATGACTCCATGAAGTTTTATAGATTACAAAAGTTGTGTTGTAATATCGGAAGTGACATTTGCAAATTTAAATCTAGGCTACACGCTGAAGTAGTATAGCATTCTCTTTTTCAGTCCTTTCATTTGTAGGGGAAGGGAGGATAAGATGATGGCAGTAAGCTTTATAATTTTTTTATTCTCATGTTTTGACCTGACACTTAGATTAATATTTCAGAGCAACCATTAGACCATCACGATTGATGTCTCAGTTTTTTTAAGTGAAACTTATTGCTGTTTGCTCCATTTGTTTACAATGATAACAAACTCGTCATCTTACCCTCACTTGCGGGTGAGATGACTTAAGTAGGTGGGTAAGTTGGCCAAGGAAAATGAAATTGAGTAAACCAGTAGGTAAATTATTTTATTTTAAGCATAGAAGTCACATACATATGCTGTTCTGCCGGAGTGAGTCCGGTACAAGCAGCATGTACCCATTTATGACAGCGAGAACAAGAGTACCAAGTCTCCGATTTACCATAGTCATTGCAGATTGTTCATTGTTCATTCTTTTGTACTTATTACCCTTACTGAAAACCACAAATAAAATTTAAAAGACCATTAAGCAATTTAGAAATGGTTTGGATAAGGTGGCAAGTTCGTCAACTTGTCCGCCTTGTAAATTCATCTTGGCCGAAGCAACCATTTATAATCTAAACCTCAAAACAACACTTATTTATATTACATTTGAAAGTTCTTATATCCGTTAATCCGGTTAAAGGACAGAGAGAGATATTGAACAGACTTCAGAAGTCGCGGACTATACTAGCGATGGGTTGCGACAATATGAAACCTATTTATAATTTTGACTTTGAATATAGTCAGTTTTCCGCCCAGAGAGAGGAATGGACTTGTGGCCCACAGGTTCCGGGTGTGTCAAGGGGTCCGTCTGGTATACAAACGGCTCCAAGACCGACTCGGGGTCCAGGGCTGGCATTTATGGGCTTAAGACGAGGCTATCGTTCTCACTGCATTCCAGGCCAAAATATATGTTATTTTGGCCTGTGTTTATCATATCTTAGGGATGCCCTGGCTGCATGGTTGGATTAGTATCTGTTCTGATAGCCAGGCTGCCCTGAAGGCACTATGTGCTAGCACAATAACGTCTATGTTGGTATGAGAGTGCCAAGAGACCTTGAATATTCTCTGTTCTTGCTGACCAGTACAGCGCTGCTGGGTTCCTGGGCACGCTGGGATCAGAGCAAATGAACTAGCTGATAGGTTAACCAGGGAGGGCTCGGCCAACCCATTTATTGGTCCAGAACTGTCCTTGGTATTACCCCAAGACGGGCCAGAAGTGAGATCCTTGATTGGGTATCACTTCAACATGGCACTTCATGGCGTAATCTTACCACGGTTAGGCAAGCACGATCTATGATCGAGGGACCTAGCAAGAAGAACAGCAGGATTCTGCTAACCTTCAATCGGGTACAACTTAGAAGTGTTATTGGTCTGTCGACAGGGCACCCTAAAGAGACACCTGCATGTGATAAAGCTTAGTGCAGATTCCACATGCAGGAAGTGCGGTGGAGAGGATGAGTCTTCTCTACATATTTTGTGTGAGTGTGAAGCACTTGCTGCACTTAGGCACTTTATTCTGGGCACAGACAAACTGAGACCAGCTGACATAAGGAGTGCTCATCCAAGACTTATCCTGTCCTTTTTGGAGGCCACAGGAATGGAATAAGCACTCCAGTAAGAGGGCATAATAAGCCCAATATGCGGCCTACATGCAAGGGACCCAAAGAGCTCAACCCATTTTCATCCATTCAAGTTATTATATCCGTTAAGGAAACAGAATAATCTATAGTACAAGAAATACCTGCAACAGGATTTGAAGAACTTAAAACACTGAGCTCAGAGGCTATTTGGATGTACTGAAATGTAACAAAAAACGCGTGTGTAAACACAAAAGAGGCTGTCTCAGGAAGAACTGATGGCTGTTAGCTTTAGTTCCTACTGCAGCTTATGAGGAGCGCTGTCCACCACAGTGCTGCTATGTCTGTTCAGTCCCATCCAATTACTGATTCGTCATCTTAGACTCCTCGTCATGTTACCCTCCCTTCCCTACAACATTTTGCAACAAAAAAATGCTTTACATTCCATCCAAACTATTTTGTAGGTCTTGTTTTTATATCACTTTGCTAAATGTTTGCATAAATGGTTGTAATTGTATTACACTGTAAGTACAAGAGGGTACAGCAGATCGTAGCGTTAGACAAATTAGGTCACTATGTGATGGCTTTAATATTTCATGCCCTTACGTAACTAAGCGACTAAATATTTGAAATAAACTGTTGAACATTTTAAACGTCAAATCAAAGTCTGATTTAGGGTATTTAGGGTGTTGTTCCCAGCCGCTAAACGAACCCAACCTGAATAACTACCCTTTCTCAAGAGGCAGTCTAATCGTAGTATTTTGATAAAGGATTACTTCTTTGATGACTTTAAAGTTACACAACGTTCTCATAATTTTAACAGATTAAACACAACCAGGATTTTTCAGCCTTATAATGCAAATTTACTACTAAGTATATAAATATTCTCTTATACGTAATTAAGTACTCAATTTATATAAGATATATGCAATAAATTTGCAATTAAATTTTTTTCGAGTAATTTTGGTTGAAACATTAACTCATATGATATTCTTTATTATATATTATATTGAACCTTCACAAAAAGACTTGTTTTATTTAGAGAATAAATCACACGTAACTTTAACTGCTTCCATGCCGGGGTGATATTAAATTTCCCAATTTACTTGTATTATTTGCTGCTGTTGTCTAAATGCCATTTATATGCTTAATTTTCTACATGTTTTAATTTAAAATATAATTTAGAAGTATCGCGTTTCATCTTCATATAGTAGGTACTATGCAAAAGCTTTTAAACAGGCTTGTTTGACATAGTTTTTTAACTAGTCGTCATCGCTTTCAACACATAGAGATTGCTATTTCAGACATAATTGCGTATTATCCAAATGATATTGAATAATGATACAACAATGATACTGTTCATCATTATCAGTATTATTAATAGATTGCCATACAGCTCTGGTTTCATTCGCGGCTCTTGTACTGAGGGATCGTGGTTTATTTTCCGGCTCTGTGCAAACCTTTGATGAGCTGATAGGAAGTATTGTCAAGACCAGTGAGGTTCGAAGTTTGCAGTAGAAGCTTTAGGTCTTCTCATTCCACTACTACCATACACCACCCTCATTGGGTCCAGGGAATTCTTGGTGGAATGAGAATCCCCCGAATGTTGTTCATCAGATATAAGTAAACCGTCCTGGCCCTAATATAAGTCACCCTCGCATATTATCTGCATTTTGTTGTGGAGAGAGGACATTCGCCTTTTAGCAGATTCTGTACCTCCATATTAAACTCCACACGATAATTCTTTCAATTTTTTTCTGCTGCTCTTTTAACTCTCCACCGTTTCTCATCTTTATACCTTCTATTATCTTATTTCATCTTCTAAAACGTCTTCGAATTTGTATTACTTAATTTTCTTAAATGTCATCATTTTATTTATGAGAGAGAAAAGAGATAAAGGCACAAATAATGACGCTCCTACTTATATGCATGTAAATATTTTTATTAGATATGTTGCACCGCATGATGCAAAGACACTGCCATATTTTGTATTATTCACTGCCATCACCGCCAATATTTATTTCATCATCCTCATTCTATTATCTTCATCTCTCTCCTCTCTCATAGGATATGCCATTTAGTGCATTTGATACAAGCTAACAAAGTTGTGTAATATAAAAGTTAGGTTCTAAAAACAATTAAATGTGAATTTAAAATAAAAATTTTACATGTTTACGAGATACAGGTTATTTATGTTTTCCAAAACATTCTTAATTTAATGACATGAATGCTTGAGAGCAATTAATACAATAAAGAGGGAAACATGTACCTGTTTTACCACTATATGATTAATCTCTTCCAAAACAGTGCATGTTAAATAACATATTCACGAAAAGTACCAGAAGTTTTAACATCTCAGTTTTGCATATTGTCAAACTAGTAACAATAAGCATTATTTTCACATTAATTATAACATATCTTATAATTACTGGGATATTAGCATTCTGTAACATGGACTTTTCAAGCGTCATTAAGGACGAGATTCGTGAAAACTGTTGAAACCCTGACGAGTTCTGTAAATGTTTTCAAGGTGAAACATGAAAGCAGGTTAATTACACAGTACTACAGAATAAAGAATATAATTATGGTAGCTATGCTATCTACCATCTTCCTTTACACAATTTTCTGGTTAATTTACCTCGATTTGCATAAACACAGTAGCTCTGTCCACAGTTTGGTCTTTGTTCTTCACTCAGTACATCATAGCTTAAGGCATTATTAGAAACGTCAACAAGTGAAAACTCTTAAAATATTGAGATACCAATCAAAGATCCAGTTCTGCACTTATCAGATTCGTTATATAAGAAAAACAAAGAGGCATGACACGCCAACGATATACATAGCTTAGACTGTGTCTTGCCAGTAATCACGTACAGTTCATTGCAGAAAAGTTTGCCAACTTAAGAGCCATAGTTGCAGGCTGATACTTTTGTCAAGTAAGTCATTCTTCTTATTACCCTTATTCCTCCAGCATTCATAACTTTATTAACCCATAGTAGGCTGAATAAATATACATAATACCATAAACAAAATCGATAACATAACTGTACAGAAATTCACGTTTTCAGGTTCATTTAATCCAAAAAGTAATTTTAAAAAAATTGTGTATGTGAATTGGAAAATTGAAAATTATATGTTGGAGAAATAGCAAATACCACACTTTGAGTCCAATACTTTTTAAGCATACCAAGAAATTTTCTCTAAAATATTGCAATATCCATGTTTTATATTTATTTTCTCAGTAGTGACATTTTGTTTGAAGTGTAATTTACATAATATAATAATAAGATAAATGAAATATAGATTTAGAAGCTTTTCGAGCAGTTTATAGAATATCTTCATATTGATCAAATTTTGTGTATTTTTATAAATGAGGTATCATAGCTGACAGACAAGATCTTACTGCAGACAAAAAGGCAGAGTTCAACAAAATGTTCAGTTTGGGTAAAATATTTCAGTAGCGTTAGGTATTTTCAAAGTATTCAATGTTTGAAACTTCCAAGTAGATCACGTACTTATTAATGCATTCTTCTTTTGTCTTTCCATCACAGGATTAAACATTAGAATATTAATGTTATTCGCGAATGTTGAGTGCAACTAAATAATCCTTTATTGTTTAATTTGGAGACTTTTTATGTAGATCAAATGTATTGTGAATAATATAGCCTGAGTAAAAGCGGCACCCTTAATGTGAATATATAATGTATTTATGTGAGTGCTTCATGTACTGAGAAAATCGTGTAAGTCGTCACATAAAGGTTCTAAGCTTTACTCACCTAAGAATGAAAATTAGAAGTTGTCTGCAGACCGTGTTGATACAGAAGAGGCACGCCTTAAAGATGAAAACGATATAGAAACCCATGAATGCTCTCTCTTATTGTAATATAAGTATAAAGAAAATATTGATATTTTATATCGAAACTGCTTCCCTTCATTTCCTTGTCTGAAAGCGAGCCAGAAATCTCAAACAGCCTGATGAAGCATAATAGGACTGCCTATCTGAAGGTCTAACACCTTATCTGTGGCTGTTATCAAACTTAAGGTTATCCACTTTTTATAGAGGCACTGAAGAGACTGGTCCAATCGTGATGTAGAATTTTTATCTTCCATTTCGAAGCCTAGCACCTGTCATAACTTCGTCATCAAAGGGAAAGTATGAGGAAACAGTGGTCATCTATAATCCAATATGTGGATGGCGAAACACTGTGAGACGAACTGATGAATCATAACACTAACAGATAAATTAGATTTCCTATTGAAATTCCTTCTGCAGTCCTTCTTAAGCCTTCATTAATGTTATGATCTATCATTTTACATACAAATGGGCATTTTTCTCTTGCAATATTGTCACGTGTACAAGTAGTTTCAGAAAGATCAGACTTTTACAGCGCTGTAAAGCTGTAGGGAACTATTGAAATGAGGCAATAAACATTATTTTCTTCTACAGTGATCAATTATTAGCATTCTAAGTCAATCCATATTGGCATTATGCGTAAACAATCGTAATTCTCCGCTTCTAATAATAGCTTGAATAGAAAATCACAGTCCAATTTTATATCTTATCGTATTTGTCCTAAAATCAGTGGCCAAAAAAGTTATTTTTCGGTTTGATGTTGAAATTATTTCTTCAATGTATATAGGAAGTAACGAAGAAAATAGTTTTAAGGCCATTTTCAATAATTATGCTTTTCAAAATGCTCACGGGAAAATTTCTTAAGTACTCTTCATTCAGGATACCAATACACAAACTTGTCCATCTAAATGTATTTAATTTTAACTAAAGTAAAAATATCCTTTAAAGTATTAATAAGTAAGTATAATATAAGGGTGAATTGTAAATTTAGTTCTCATCACTTCATTCTCAGTCACTCCCGTTTAAATTGTATTACATTTACATTTTGATACCTAATTCTCAATTTGTTGAGGCATCTCGTTCATTTTTTCTCAAATACTTTTTATCTGTCATCTTTAATATACAAAGAAGGCCCAAATGACCTCGTTGTCGACGGGCCCTAAAACACCACACACACACACACACACACACACACACACACACACACACACACACACACACACACACACACACACACACACACACACAGAGAGAGAGAGAGAGAGAGAGAGAGAGAGAGAGAGAGAGAGAGAGAGAGAGAGACATTATACAAAGAATTAAACAGAAGGCCAAAGTTGCTAAAATGAAAGAAACAGTTGAGAACAAAGGAAAGTTTTTTTTTTCAACTTTATAAGACACTTGGTCAATGAAGACCTTTTAAATAGGCTGTATTATTATCCAGATATGAATGTACCTGTACCTGAATTAATTTTAACCTTGAATTCTCCTCAAATGAGAGAATTTTTCTGATTGATTTACTCCTTATTAATATTTACGTGTTTAAATGTTGCTAAAATGAAAGACCATGAAAGATCTGAGAGCAATATAAGCTTCTTTTTTAAACTATATAAGATATTTGAACTTCCAAGAAGTTATGCTCGTTAATAACTGATTGGATCTGAATTATAAGTGGCAATGATTTCTAATTTCCCTTCGGTATCCAAATGTATTCATTTACTAACTCATTTATATTAAATTTAAATTAAATAAACATGTTTATAGACTGTATGTTCTGAATTGAAATGACTATATTTTAACCACATATAAAATTACTCATTCCTCTTGGTGGCTGAATTTTAAATGTTTGTTTTCTCTAGAATCCAGTAGGCACAATATATATTGCATTCCACCCAAAAATTTGGGATCTATCAAGTATATAAATGTTTTACCTAAACGCAAAATAATATTTAAAACAAGATCCTCGCATGGGTGTGTGTGTGTGTTCTTATGTACTTATGAAAGAGAGAGGGCAGAATATCGAAAAAATTAAACTGAATAAATACCAAATTGAATTCATGTTCACCCGCTTATACCAAACTAAAATTTATGAGTATAAAAGATGTTTCATTATTCTTACAAGGAACCTATCATTGTAGTCACCACTACGCACCTCAAAATTTGATGGTATAATGCAGAGGCCACCATCTCAATGCACAGTGTGCACAGTAGGTCGTGCAAGTTTACCCGTTGCACGCCGGCATAGTCTATCGTGCACTCCGTAGCCTTCAGAGCAGTGGCGGAATGCTGATCTTGCAATTTAAATGCACAATTGACTGTGCAACAATAATAATCTAATTGTAATATGAAGGATATAATTGTTGTATAAATTGTTTTAATTGTTTCTTTCATTATCATTCAACTATGTACCTTTATTTTAATAAAAAAACAAATTAACAATAAATTGAGAGTTTAAAAAAATGAAAATAATCGACAATCTACTTACAATACAGTAGTATTAAATAACAGTTCAAAGAAAAGCAGTAAGCACACCATATTACTAGAAGTGGAACCTAGTTTTCGAGATTTTTGTTGTCTCTTTTGACACACTGGTTTTTCAAAATTAGGTATCAATGTTTGTGCAGCAGCTGGTCTAAGTTGACATTTTAAGTTCTGATCCGACAATTGAATTCTGCAGCGGCTTTTGTTTAATTTAATTAGCTAAAAATTGTGGATCCGAACATACTCAGAAAACGAGCGGCATTTCTATGTATTCGAGGAAATAAATTTCTTGGAAAATGTGAATAGAAATCACTCAAACTAATTCTATTTTAGAATTTATTTTTCGTCTGACGATTGCACTGCAAATCGATACGTTCAAGTTGCAATTCAGATGGAATATTAGCAACATCTGTAGAGTAAGGCTCAGCAAATATTTGGAAAATTGGCTCTAATTGCACCACGTCTTGAAACTATTTCTGAAATTCTTGATCCCTCCCATACAATGCTGTGTTATTATACCTACACGATGGACTCATTTCCGGGTACTTCCAGCTATACTCCACACCCAGTTTTTGGCACATAGGCCTCCTCACGTAAAGCAGAGATGATGCCTCAAACTCTCAAGAGCACACAGGTGTGAGCATAGTGATAGCTCCCTTGTTAATTTTCTTTAAAATTGCTCAAGCAGCTTTTACTAAAATATCATATACATGATTCATACCAATGGCCTATAAAATTAATATCTTGAACATTTTACAAATAGCTACTGCTTGGGTGCACAAAACAAATAAAAACTTACTGTTGGTAACACATTAATATAGATCTGGTAAAAACACACCACAACTTAAGTAAAATAATTTTTATGGCCTGATTTACCACGAAAAATATGTCACTAAAGGGGGCATAATGGGTTTAAAAATTGTTCCACTGAAGGTTATTTAAAAATTTAGCTAAGCTCTTGCATCTTGAATAACGCCGCGCTGACCTCGAGAGCTAAATTTCTCGCTACCTAACGCTCCAAGGACATTTTTGGTGACCTTCTGTAAGGTTCCGGCGTTGACCAAGAAGTAGTTTTTATAAACAGATAATTCCTTGAGGACCATTTGTCACGCAAAGTGGAAGACAATACAAAAAGTTTCCAAACTATGGAAGAAGCAAAAATCAAAGATAAAATTCTAATATGGCAAGTTTTCGGGTCATAGGTCTGAAAAAGGTATGCTGTCCTAATTATATATCGAACGTAACTAGGTGTTTTAATTTTATTTTTAACATTTAAAATGTTTTAGTTAAATGCTTAAATGTCCAGGTTGTGCAGTCTCTCAGTTAACGAGCGGTTGCTTGCATATAGCATAAACAGCTGATAGTGCCAAGCCCCTGATGCTGCTGCAACTACTTCAGCACAGCTGTATTGAGGATAGTCTCTAGAGTGAATTAGGATTGCGTTGCGTCTTCAATGCTTATTTAAATATTGGTGAAATTAGATCGGTTTACAAGAAAAAAAAAAAGAAAGAGATCCTCATCGTTTTGGAATATACTTAATATACAGATACTCATGGTAAAAATGTTGCTATTTTGTTTATTATAACTAAATATCAATAATGCTTAGTTAAATTAATACTTAAGCCATATACACTTCTATTTTGGTAATGTTTGATTAGTATTAAACTATTAATATTCTAAGAGAAACAGCAAAATTTTTAATTTTATATTCCATTTTTATGGATTGAATATTACAATTTTTGGGCCAAAACATATATACTAGACATATGACTCTACGTTTACACAAAACTTGAAAGCACTGTGGCACTGTAAGTTATACTAATTTCTCCATATTAAATAAATTCGCACTCAAGAGGATGGCAAATGTAAATAAATCTACTTCAATATAATTTAGCTTTCACAACCCTTAATGAAATCTAAAAATGGAAGATAAAATTTTATGTTTATTGAATATTGTGCAGGTGAAGGATAAATTGAGTTAGTAGCTCGTGATTAAAGGAGACTTTTCAAAAATAATATAGCTATACAGATAAATAATATTGTTTAAATTTAACTATACATTTTATATAAAACGCTATTCTTAACTTTTCGTGACATTAGATATCTAAATCTTAAAGATTTTTTTATAAATGTGTTTGCTCTTGTATTAAAAGTTGCAGTAAATTTAGACGCAAAATATTGGAGTAAGTTTAAATTTTAAACTGGCAATATTTTCACAAAAAATCTTTAATCAGTAATCCAATTGAAAATATAATAAATATATCTTCGTTTTGTTCTAAACAAATAAACAACAAATTAAATCTGCATATTTATGAACACGGAAACTTGAAACTTCACTTTGACCATAGCTTTACGAACATAATTACAGAATATTAATTCTCCTTTGTGGAGAAGATGGAATTAAGACAGTGCAAAAAAGTTGATTAAAAATTTCTAAATTTTTTCACTACCAGGATAAATATAAATTTACGTTTTAAGGCTTAGAACATATTTTAAAAATTAAGTAGTTCCCATTTTTAAATTGTGCGAAGAAGTAAATTTGTTTAAAGAGGAAAGTGTGAATTGAAGGTATTGGAAAACATGAAGCCTTTGATATTATTTATACTCTTCTTTATTTTGATGCTAAGTACTCAACGCGACATATCATTTTACAGCAGTAAAATGTAAGATTAAATGCATTCCATCCCATATTCTTGAAAGTTGAGATGGTAAACGTGTAGTATTTTATTTAATTTTTTTTTTTTTTTTTTTTTTTTTTTTGTAATACAAAGGTAATTTCAATGTTAGATCTCTCATTCAGAAAATTTAAGTATTAATTAATTAAAGGCTGTCCAAAATTTCTTCTACCATATTTCATTGCTGGTGTATCAAGTGATTTCATGCCACATTATGTTAAAAGGTATAAAATTCCAAAATATCGGATAAAGAAATCTGCAGAACTTCTGAGATACGTGAATTGAAAATAAAAAGTTTACAGTTTTAAAGAAATATTTCAATGGTATGCATTTTCTTTAAAGTATCTCCACAATATGCTATGGTTAAATAATTAATTTTAGAGCATTTTAAAGTTTAAGGGGCTCAATCTGGCTGTGACATGCCCGTTTTAAAAGCAATGTTCCTCATTCACTATGCTTTACAAATTTGTGCTTTTATACTGCAGGAGAGGTTTCCCTCTGTATTAGAAGGCATATGAAAAACATACCAGCATTATTTCAAGCAGCATCAATGACCACTTTGGCTACATTTTTGGACAGAATGGGATACCTGGGGTCTTGCAATTGGAATAGTTTTGCTAACGTTGGGATTCGTTTTCTGAAACAGACTTTCTTAGATTTAGATAATATTTTCCAAATACGTATTAGAAATTAATGAAACTTCAAAATCTTCTCTGTTATTTATTAATGAAAAATTTCAGGCAGATATTTCGTCTCTAAATTTAAACGTACTGAATATGCAACCAGCAGAGGTAACTTTCAATACGTGTTATTTTCTTTGAAAATTGCAGCGCTTACCCGGGTACTTGTTCATTTTGCGGCACCCTTAGGGAATTTTCAAATCTTATCGATTGTTTTTGTGGTTTTTGATATTTAATAGGTTGATTTATTAGTGCTAGGATTCTTCTCTGGTCGTGTCCATGGCTGCTCATCAGCTATAATTTAGGTAAAGCATGTTGGATATGGAGATCTTGTGGCAATGTGACGAGAGACAATAGCTGTAAATTGTAGACTAATTGCTGTTTATTCCAATATTCACACTATTCATTACGGTATCGCTGATGAAAATGTTTCCACTACTCACGCACCATTAATTTCGTTGTTTGACTCCGTGTTCACACGTTCGCACACCTTGGATTTCGCACTTAGACTGCCCCTAATTCTTTTTCTCCCTGTTCTTTTACCTGCTTATATATTTTTTGTAAGGGGTGAGTGCAATGCCCTCTCTAAGCCTTCGTCCCGTTATGTTTCGTTAGGTTTGTCTTTTGAAAAGTCTAAGGAGCATTCTTTTCAAATGGTGGAAATATTCATTCGGTGGAACATTTCTTAATTCATATGTTACACTGTTTTACATTCACATATTACATTTACATATATCCCTCTCGTCTTTATAAATGATTGTTTATATTACACTTGTATCATCAGTGAGGTACTTATAAATAATGCCTCAAAATAAATAATTCAATACCATCAATTTTTATAGAAATTTACAACATATAACGTACAAGACACAGTTCCACATTTTGTACAAGACACAGTTCCACATTTTGTTACTTTTTGTGAAAATATTCATCTTCAGACGGAGTGAAAAAATTCTGAAGATATAGATTAACTTGAGTAAATTATTCACCTTACAACATTTTAAATGTTTAGTTAAATAACTTTATGGTTTAACTGCTTTCACTTGGAGCTACATCTTCCCTTGACCATATCTATATCAGAAATGTCAAGTAAAATAATACATTGTAAAAAGAAGAATATGAGTCCACTTTTGAAATCATTATTGCAATAGCCTGTTGTTTGAAAACGACAATCTCATAATGTGCTTACTAAAGCTAAGCTTTAATGTTGTATTATGCTGGGGAATGTGGGTGCAAATCCCTTTTTCTCTACGTAAAAGCAACAACAAAATATTTTATGTGTTATAATTACAAGATTTAGTCAACCCAATTATGGGTAAATTACTATTTAAACACTTATTCTTCTATCCATTTTATGTTAAATAAGATAAATACTTGTAGAAAATGTGTTATTGCATAAGTCCTTGTAGCTGCAATGGAAAATGAGGAACGCAGAACCCTAATGTTACAGTAACATATTTTAGATTGCTAATTAATGGCTTTAAAATTCTTATCTTTGCATAATCTGGAGGGAAAATATGAATAACTACTTACTATTTCAGAAAGGTGTAAGTATTGCAAAATTCAAATCAGTAATAAGGAATATTTCACAAGTTGTTAGCTACATACACAAAATATTTGATATAAATTGCATAATTTAACAAAATATAAATTTCTGTCTAGTAAGGTTTTGTCTATTACGATTAATTAGTTATGCGAAAGCAATTCAAAATAGAAATGGACTTCAGAGACTGTTCCAATAAAATTGAGGATATACATTAATTTGTCATAAAAATATCTAAATATACACTAATTTAATAAGAATCATTAGAGATACGTCTGGTCAGAGCAAAATTTTGGAGAAGTTGTTCCTCTACAAGGTAGTCTGGTATTGGAAGGTTGTTTGCAAAATCTTCATGGACGCTGGACTTAGATATCAAGTTTGGTATGTACCAGTAAACCTGTAATTTTTTAGTTATGGTGTTCCCAAGTAGACGCATCCACATGCCCTGTACACACAACGGTCCATTTACTAAAAACAAATTGGGTGGAATGCATGGAATGCAATACACTTACTTTGTATGCACAAGGCAGAGAAAATAAAGACCAAGAATTGTATCTATTAGTAATTTTCAGATATAGTCTTCCAAGGAAGGATTTTAGTGCAAGTGAATTACTGACACAGGATAATCATCACAGGCATTCTGTACCCCCCTCCCCCAAAGAGTAGAGTTTATCCCATTATACTTGACAAGATCCCTGTGAGCACGCGTGACTGACTCTGAACTGGTTACGAGTGTTAAGATGAGATGGTTGTATGGTTAGTTTTGTTAAACAAGTTTGTGTACAAAGAATACTGGTAACTTGTACATAAAGAAAACTGTGGTGGGAGTTGAAAAGTTGAAGAATGGCCGAGGGGCAAGGAAGAAGGACGTCAACTGTACCCTACACGTTACTGCAAGAGCGGCATAAGTCCTATCCGATATCTTGACGGAAGCAAGGCGTGGCTAGCATTTCTACCTTGAAACAGATTAGGCTTTAGGAAGTCGAAAGCTGATTATTATGTTACATATGAACAGTTTCAGCTGCCAGAGAGATTGGGAGAATTTACCCTCTCTGATGATTAATTACCAGAAGAGGATTTCGGAGACTTAACAAGATAATCAGCCAAAGTCATATAAATCACCTGTTGAAAGTAGAGTTGTAGGTTTTTCGCCGCTCGTGTTTGAATACTGAGATGAATTTATATCAATGACGGGTTATGTAATTAAGTATATGTTTTATAATGTTTGTAATTAATTAAGTTCATGTCCTGTCTCTGCCATTCCATGTAGAGAGTGGAACTGAGATCGAATCGCTGTCACGACGGCTCTTTTAAATTTGTTAGTAGTCTTTCTGTTAGTTTGAAAATATTTTCTGCATAAAGTTGCTTTCCTTATTTGGTAGTTAAATTTAATGACAAATCAAATTTCAATTTAATTAAAATTTTAAAAATGTATTATTTATTGTTGTAAGAATTAAAAGTATGTTTGGTATATTGTTAGTTTCAACTTCTAAATGTTTGTAACAATTCTCAATCAACTTGAGAACAGTCCCAAAAGCTTATATTATTGAGAAATAATGACGCCAATATATTTTGTAGCCACAAGTATGCTCACAACCATAAGTACATAGTAATTCTAAATATGTGCAGGCAAAGGTTTATGGGTGAACTTTATGATGCATTTTCTGGTTTAGGATGCAGAGAGACTCATTAAATCCTGTAAAGATAACATAGAAATATTAATATTTGTCATGGATTCCGTAAACCCTATTTTCCAAAACTGATTTCCCGTAAAAACTGCATTTTTCTACGATAAATTACATTTGTAAATAAACCGAACTATAACTATTCCAGTCATCCAAATCAGTAGACCTTCTATCAACAGCATACCTAACCTAACATTTTGTAATTATGGAACCTGGAGTTTAACGACGTAATGGAAACCAATACAAACAGAATTAAGTTATTATCTCAGGCTATCCTAAATATCTTCTTATAGTGCATAGCTGGCACAAGAATGTTGCTGGTATTTCTTAATGCATTTACAATGTAAATTATGTAGACAGCATGAGCAATTAACTGAATTCAAGGATAGGCGGGTGTTAGTATTCATTTACTTGTGATAATTACTTATTTCAACCGATGAATGAAAATAATTTGTCTGGCAATTATTTCTTTGAGAAATAAAAAACATCTCTACGGAATGTTCCAGGCATTTCAGTGATTAAAATACTAAGCTATTTCACTAAGATAAACGATTATATACTGCTTAATTACTGTTGAGAAATGTAGGGTAGACGGAAACAACATCATATGTATCAGAAACGGGTGGTATCCTAACTGCAGGCTCAGAGCAATGGAGACAGAAAGGGAAGCGAATTCACAAACGTAAACAACGGCAGTGGTAATGTAGATATAATATCATATATTTACTGTGCATATTCCAAAATTTTACAATTTACAACGTTTGGCTACATTTATTTGTCGTTACCTTGTTGCTACCTTGGCTTGCATTATACCCTGGTCTTCTGCTCAGCCAGGTAGCTCTTAACCTCCATACCTCCTTGATTACTTAATTAGTCCCTTTTTCCCCCTCCTCTTCCTTTCTTACATTTTTTTACATTTCTGGCCCATTTTTGTTTTACTTTCTGCAAGAACTCACCAATACTTCTTACCTTCTTTTCCTCCCTGCCCGTTAACATTTTTATAGCTACTATCCTCTTCTCTACTTTCTCCCATTTTTCTTCCCAAAACTTTTTTCTTCATATTGCAACCTCCTCGCATTCTGTTACATAGTGCTCTATGTTTTCTTTTCCCACACACAATTTACAAATTCCCTCTTCCCTACCTCTTATCCCTCTTAGAAATATTATTCCTGTTCTCATCCATGCTGACCCTTCTCTCTCTTGCCTATTGCAGTAATCTACATATGCTTTTCGTCCCCAATTTCTTTTTATTTGCTTGTAAAGTTGTAGTGATTTCATATTTGCTAGACTTCCCCATATTTCCTGTCTTTCTATATCTTCTATTCTGCATTTAGTAACTGGGGATCGTTAAGGTTACACTTACACTGAGAGCTTGCATTATTTTTCAACGGTGTCAGTAGTAGTAAAAATATCGTTAAAATTGACAAAAAAAACTTTAAAACTAGGTTTAGAACGACAAAAATATATTAAACATGCTGTTAACAGAGCGCAGAACCAAAGAATTGTTTCAAACATAGTATCAGAGCTTTACACAATAATAAAAAATCAATGTAATACTACATTATAAAGTTTAGATTACAATCGATATTTACGTTTTAGATGTTTAGTATTCATCATTAAAAGAGATGCACAACAATTTTGTCAGTCCTACAGGGTGGCGCACGAAAATTATTGATATAACTTTTAATAACCAAAGCATGTCAATATTATCTTTCTAAATTAACCATCAGAATGTGTGTGTTCAGTGAGCGTGCACTACATGTTCAATATGTCCACCTTGTTGACGTACCACGTCTTCCAGACGAACTATGACGTTTCCGACCACTCTGCGACACATGTCTTCTGTTATTCCTTGGAAAAAGATGGCGATAGCTTCTCGCATTTGCATTAGAGTGCGTGGTTTGTTGCAGTAGACTCTCCTTCAAATATCCCCATAAGAAATAATCGCAGTAATTAATATCCGGGCTGTGTGGTGGTCATATTGAACCGCACTGAAAACGTTCAGGATATCGATGTGACATCACACGGAGCCCGAAATGTTGGTACAGGAAATCCAGAATAACGTTTGCTGTATGTCGACGAGCTCCGTCTTGCATAAACCACTGAGTCTCCATTGGTAACCCTATTGCATAAAGTTGCGGAAAACCTATCTTCTTCACATTGCAGAATTCTTTATGCTCTTCCAATAGGCTGTACGTTCCATTGCTCAGTATCTGTCTGAAACAGCATATATATCCGGCTCAGTGTGTAAGTGGGGGTTAAATTACATTCATTGTAAATATTAGTATTCATTTTCTTTGTTTATCTGCTTAGTTCTTTCTTCTGGATTCATAACTTTTACAATTATATAAATCTATTACTTAGTTTACTTATCAGGTTTGTAGACATTTTGTAAACTTGCAACTACAAGATGAATACCTTCTAAGTTCACTGATAGAATATCATCCATAAGAAAGATAGGATTGTTGTATAAACTGTACAATATTTTGATTAAAATTTATCATTAATTATTTTAAAAATAGCGAATAATGCTATCAGTACCAAGCTAGATACGCTAGTCTTTTTACCATACAAAATTTCAACTTGGTTATTTACAAATATAGCAAAAGATGTTATTCACAGGAAATTTTGTTCAAAGCAAAAAATGAAGAAAAAAACTGCATTTATCGCCAAATAAACCACACTGATTGAGTGTAAATTTGAAATAATTCTCCTAAAATACGGGATAAAATTTACCTCTACTTTGAAGTACTGAATTTTTATCTCTTTATTTCGTCTTCTTTTTTTCTGTTATTTCATTTAAGAATTCACAATGCCACAATAAAAATATATTTAAAATATGCCTATATTGATAAAATATGTATCAAATTAAAGAGGTAATTACAGTTTATAAGACTGCATAAAAAATTACAAATGTCATATTATAGGAGACTTTCTAAAATTTAGACTCCTTTTAGAAAAACGCCAAAACAAATTTTTCTCGTTCATTCCCATTTACCTCTACGAGGAATTTTCCTGTGTGTTGTGCTGTATGTATTTTATTTTGGAAAGAGTTCTTCTTTGCACTTAATAAACAAATACTGCTGGACGTATGCCAGAAAATGCAGTTTCCTTTGAGTAAGCTGACAGCAAATCTAGCAGTAAACATGAGGTGTTCGTTAAGGAAAGTTTCCCACGTAAGTGAAGAAATAACGGGGCATTTGGGTGAGGGAGGTCAGCTGACAACCTTGAGGGAAAAGGAAGACTTCAATAGCCGCATCTTCATGTTGCTAGGCGATGTAATTTGCAAAATAAAACAAAGACGAAACGTGGCGCCTGTGATGTAACCACTATGCAAGATAATAAATAACTCAAGAGACGCAAATTGGTGCTCATATACACCTGCATCGAAGTAAAATAAGAACTATCAATCTTCTTTACCTGTAGGAGAGAGTTTTATTATCCTCCAATGACAACTTAATTTTGTTCCCTTGCACCGGTTTCGTGATTCCCTAACACTTTCAACAGTGTTTTACTTGGGTTTAAGCATTGTAACGGGAAAACATTGTTAAATTTACATGAATGTCTCAACCTTTCTTTTTTATATAAAATATCAATATTCAATACAACCACTTACAGAATTTCAATCAGGTATCTGTCTTTATTTCAGAGACGTTCATGTATATGTTCTGGCTCGTAATTAATTTTATTGAATAAGTAAAAATTCCTCACGCTCAAACTGTGTTTGCCATTCTATTAAGAATTTTATTTTGCCTATAACAGAACATTACACATAAATAATATATTAAATTTCTTTAAATTTCAAATGAATATCTGCTAGAACAGAAGGCTTGGCGTTTTTTATGGATATTGGAACATTAAAATGTTTAATAAAAATGAGGTAGCTATAACATTTGAAAAAAAATTAAACTAAATTAAATTAAACTAATAAAACTAATAATCACTAAGAACAGCCTAAACCTCTAATATCCTACGTAAGTAGAAGAGATGGAGGACCTTGGCCTGCGCATTGAGACCCACGAGGGCTTTTGTGGAGATTAGTGAACATCAAAAACTAAATTGTAGAATCCTTCCCATTGAATGTGACCTTAGCTCCCTCCAATTCATAATAAGAGAATCTGTTGTTGTTACATATACCTTTATTTGGAACTTAATCCATTACATTTGGTAACTCATTTAACAGGAATTGGTCACAAATAACAATACACGTGAAACAGGGGAAACAAATAAACAAATAGGCAAATACACAAATAAGCAATAAATATATTTAATTTACACTGTCTCTGGCTTTCCAGTATAGATTATTCGAGCAATCATGTCCGGTTGTTAATCTAAATTTTGCTACTGCTCCTTTCCTTGGTTTGTTATTATATACTTTCCAGATGTCATGAATGTTTTCCCATGTTTTCCAGTTGCTTTTTCTTTGGAGTTGTCATTCAAAAATGCTTCCAGAACGCTTATTTTCTAATAGCTCATGTCATAGAGATAGCAGTTAAGGCCATCATTATCTTCAGGACAAATTACCTTTGAAAAAAATATCAAACTTCGACAATGTATATATTCTGAAATAGATTCATTTAGCAAAATTAAATCTCGATCTATGAAAGTTACTCGCGTTTAGGTATTGTAACACTGAATGAAAACCTGGAAACTTTAAACAATAGATTCTTCTGCCTTTTAATCTATTTTATACTACAAAGTTTTATTTGAGTTACCGATATCCTCAAAATTTATCACTCTGTGGTCATTAAAACATTCTTCAACGCATTACTATAACGTATACTCCAATTTTTATTTTTGTGCATTTTTTCTCAAAACATTTTTCAGTAATTTTCATCACTTAAAATGTGACACGAGTCAAAATATTTTCCCAATTAACTTGTAATTCTCAGCAAAACTTCACTAGACACTCGCATAGTCATTTTCTGAAATTTTATAAATGCCTATTTTACTAAATATATTCCTAACCTTGTGGTGTACAGTAAAAATACCATTATACAAAGCGCTTATTGATTTTATTTTCTAGCATTGCTTTATTTGAAAACTCTAAAATTAAGTCCTTTAAATGTGAAATAAAATCTTTAGCAGATAGTAAAGACAGTTTGACAATATGTTTAAATTAACATCGTATTAGTTAAATCGGGAACAAGAACATTAATGTCTCTGAAGCAGACTCCACTACCTTTACACAAAAACCTAAAAAACTTCTTCCTAAAATAGGACAGTATTTTCTAATAGCTTAATGAATAGAAAGCTTCAGCGTCCCTGAAAAAGCATTAGCATCGTATCCTTGAATGCGCTGCAGAATATTGCATTTCTCTAAAGAAAATGTGTCACACCTTGAACCTCCATTACAAACATACTTATCACGCCATTTATTAAAACAGTCATCATTCATAGCTTTCATCTCACACGCAAGTGGGCTCAAGGTCCTTTATGACGGATGTGATACTGACATAGTGATGGTACCCGTAAAACAAATCTGGGATATTGACCTGTCAGTATTATTGCTTAAAGGTATTCTAAATCACGACTCGTGCACTGCCACTTCCACGCAGATTTATTTGTTATGGGGAAACCGCAAAAAACCCAAGTGAATGTCCTGGCCGACGTGGATCGAACCGCGACCTCTCGAATACCAGTTGCATGCGAACGGCACCTTGGTCACTCAGTATATAGACAATAAAATAACTTTATACGTAAAATTTATTGTTAATGGATCAGTTTCAATGTTTCATATGCCTTTGGCATAAAGCATAACTAATATTTAATGCTTATGAGAAAATGTGTACTGCTCAATAAAAGAGACCAAGTGGGTTATCTAGCCCGCCTCGGTAGCGTGGATGGTAGCATGTCTGCCTCACGTTCCCGAGTTCAAATCTCGGTCAGAGTGAGTTACCTGGATAAGGTTTTTCTAGGGTTTTCCCTTACCCTTACAGACAAATGTCGTGTAACTCTAATCTCCATGGATCCTGGACACATTTGAGCATCATTTCACCCATTTCATTCACCGTCCGATATGACTTAACGTTGGAGGATGTAAAATTACAAACACAAGCGGGTTATCTCAGATGTTATCATATGTACCCGCACTTATAGATACTTTCTCATAATAGTAAATATGAAATGAAATATGTAGTGTTTAACGCCCGCTTTTACTACATACGGCACCGCAGGCGCTGACACTGATGATACATGAGATGAAGATGGAGCACCGGTGGAATGAGATTGTGATGGAAACCAGAGGTCCCGGAGAAAACCCGCCCCAGCGCCGTGTTGTCCATCACAAATCTCACTTTGCGGTCACCTGTCTCATAATAGTGGTTCTGCAAGAAAAACATTTATTTTAAAATTGCTCTGACAAGCAATTAACTAATTTTCATATTATAGACCATTAGATTATATGCTCTTGAGTCAGTTCATCGTTCAGCGAGGTTATCCCACGATGGTACCAGTGTCTGAGTTTTGATGGCAAGAATTCGGTGACACCCACTTGCACTGCTTCTACGTTGTCAAAACTTCTTCCACGAAGAAAAGGGCCATGGGTGAAAAAGATGATAACCTGATGGTGCGCGATCAGGGCTGTATGCTGGGTGTGGTAGCAGTTCGATTTCTCCTAATTCCTGATATTTTCCATTGTTGTTGGTGAAGTATGCTGTGTTGCATTGTCCTGTTGCAATAGAACTCTATTACGGTTAACTAATTGCTAGATATCTCAGACTTAACATTTCATGAACTCGTTTCAGCTGCTGAGAACAAAGATCTGCATCAATCACCCGTCTATTTGGAACAAAATCCCAGTGAATCACATCTTAAAAATTCCACTAGACACACAACCTTACTTTGGGATCAAACTGATTTTTTTAACGATGACTTTGGCAGTTGGCGGGGATCAAGCCACTGTTTCGAGGCCTCAGGGTTTCGGTAATATAGCCATTTTCCATCACAAGTGACAATTTTGTTCACAAATCTCTAATCCATGGGATTACGGATAAGCTATTTACTCAACGTTCAGCCTGTCGAGGTTTCAGTTCATTAGGTACAGATCTACAGTTTCTGTATGTTTTCCAAGTGTCTTAATGTAGTGATGTGTGGTTTCCTTTCATGCAGCAAGTTCTTTTGAAAGCCTACGGGTACATTTTTGCGAATTTTCCCTCAAATCTTGGCTTGTATCCTCAATACTCCATACTTTAGTTCTTTCAGATCATGGTAAATCTTTAGTGTTTTTGTCTCCATTGTTGAAACGTTGGAACCATCGTTGTGCCACAGCCTCATTGAACGACACCTTCTCCGTCCACTTCACATATTCTTCGAGCCGCAGCTTTATAAACTTGTTTCCACTAGTGTTTTAGAAGGACTAAGTTCAAACTTTATTATCTCCATTTTGTGATTGTTTCTTAACTGAAGACTCATACATGCTCGTAATTTACGCAACACTAGCCATGGCGTCCTGTAAATAGCATTGCCAAACCAAAGACATCCAATAAATGTTCCAAAACACCAAAATAAGAAAACTGATATTACTTACGAGACAACCTAATATATGTGTTACACTCGTGTTTCTAGTATTGCACCTAGTCATTCATCAGAAAATGCACAAATCTATAATAGTTGTAAAAGGTTTTTTTTTTAAATTGCAAAAATATCATCCTGTCCACTAGCCACTTCTATTGATTTCTTACATTCTGTAATTTTCCCACAATTCTCAGTTACGATAGGTTTTTAAAAATGCTTCTCACTATCAGTTCCTTATTTTTATGTAATTATTTCCTACAAACCGTTTCCCTTTGCAGTCTGTATACCTTAACAGGTCAGTGTTCTAATAGTAAATGAATCTTATTTTCCCTATCATTACATATTGGACATCTTCCTTCAGTATTCTCCCGTTTTTTTTTTTTATTTTATTTGACGTCCTTTTAACCAAGTTCATATCGGACGAATGCAAAAAATTGGTGAAGGGATTATTAATTCCTTGTTCCATAGCCATTCCTGACTCTCATATTTTCGGGATAGGGAACACCCTGGATAAAGCCTTATCCAGATAACTCAACCTGGCTGAGATTCGAACTCGGAACCTTTTGACTGTGAAGCATACACGCTGCCTCCTCCTTTCATTCTTCTCAAAAACTTAAAGATATAGCTCTCTCCCTAATTCGCATTTTCATTTCTTACTGACAGTTTATCCCCGTTTTTGGGTATATAATGTTTGCCCATCCATATCTTTTAGTCTGTCTCTTATTATTTTTCAGCCTGCCTTCATTAATATTGTGACTTTGTGGGTTCGTGAAATTAATAGTCCAATTGCACAAAATCCAAATGTTCTTTATTTCCACCGAATTACAGTTGGAACACTTGCCGATTACATAGAATTACGTAGCGCAAACAATTACAATCCACCAGTTCGTCTGTCACAGGTCCACTCCACACTCACAATTACGTACAGCTCCTCTGATACACGTACACAGTCTTCCAGTCCGTTCTCTAGCACTGCGCTCATCACGGCTGCTCGCCAAGAACTAAACTGACTCGTCCACTGCAGCCCTTATATAAGAAGCTCGCTGTTTCTGGAAGCTTCGCGGCCGCTACGTCATCCCGATGGTTCCAGACGTCAAGGAGAGGGGAAAGAGACGGCTAGTGATGCTTTCCCAACCATCCCCTCGGTTAGTGCCACAAGATAAATGGGTAGGCGTGGCCTAAATGCCTCCTGTCCCCCACTAAGCTGTCAGTTGGTCGTGCCTTCCGATACTTTGGGTGACAATATGAAACTTGGCTTCCTTATGTTCCTAATCCATGTCATTATCAGCTCTTTCAATTTTCCAAACTTTGTTCGACTATGTTTCTGTTTTAACCCAAACTAACAATAATTATCTGAAAATTTGTTAAATCCTAGGGAAGTATTTTAATATTCTTTCTATTACTAGTCCTCTAGTTTTAACTAAAACATTCTATAGCCTTTGCGATATCAAATACTTCTATTAATTTGTTATAAAAATGGGTTCCCTATTTATATTATGAAACTAGTATTCCTGCACAGTTACAAAATTATATGTAACTAAGAGTTGGGTAAATGGAGGTGCCGGACTTTTTCTTCCACCTTTTTTTTTTCGAATGCTCGTATGAGTTAATTTCTTCCCCAAATGTTTCTGCCCATCATTTTCTCTATCGTTTCCTTTCAACATACATGTAGACAGTTAAGGGCGATGTATAAAGGCAATTATTTCTTATTTGACGTATTCTACCCGCACGGCCCATGAGGTAGAGAAAATGTCGAAGGGGTGGTCCAGGATGATCAATCTGGAAATGTTAGGATCCCGCTGCCATGCACCTGTTGCCGCGTATCTTGTTATCTGTCACACTCTCTCGCCTCATCTTCCTTCCAAGGGTTTAGTAGGTCAAGTCTAGCTTTGGCTTCAGTGCTGAAATCCCCTACTGTTTCTAAGCTAAATTCTGTGGTATAGAATCAGATAAGCCCAGTGTTGTCCTTAATCAAAGTAAAGCAAAAAATATGTTGACTACTTTATGTAACGTCGAAATATATTCGTCTACAATAAGATGCTTTAAGTTGTAGGAGCTTAAAAGAAATATTTTATGTTTGTTTTCCTTGTTTTCACCCCATAATTTTCAGCAACATCCCCTATCTTAGAGTTATATAGATATATATAAAATATCTAAACTGTCAGATATTTTGCTCTCGATGCTAAGGTTTGGACGTTCTCTGTGTATTTATATTTATGTTTGTGAGACTAAAATTAACTTAGTATAATTTTTTGTGTTGTTTACAGGAAGAAGATGACGTCGGTGATATCTATCAGGATGAGGAGAACTTAGCGGCACTATTGCTGCACAGAGATGCCCAGAACGGTGGTTTGTTAGTGGTGAGTGATGTTCATTTGGTTTAATAACTGATTATGAAACCGCAAGAGGTTCAGAGATAATCCATTTTAGATACATTTTATTGCTAATGTAGTTAAGAAGTATCTGTTGCTCCTAATAAGAGCCTACATAACAATGTGGGATTATTGCCCTCAGAGGCATATTTCATAAAGTTCAGAGATTATAAATAACACATCACAATAGGCAAAGTCAGAAAAATTCAATGCCATAACGGGGATTTGAACCACGAATCTCCGGTCTCCATCCGGTTGCTCTTGATCATTGAGCTACCATGGCAACTTGCCAGCATTACATTAAGCTGACTTGTTCTAGGTGAACGAACCATTAACTTCCATCAATTAACCTACTAGTGGTTTATCTATGAAGCTGGGACATTACGTACCCACAGCCCCACTAGGGGCTCTCGCATCCGAGATAGGTACACCGTTTGTGTTGACTTACTTTCGTAAGCACTTGAGTTCCAGTACTCATGAGGAAGCCTGGGACTCAAATACTTACGATAGTAAGTCGCCACAAACGGTGTATCTCGGATGCGAGAGCCAGTAGTGGTCTACCGGGAAAATATGTGAGTCAAATGGAGAATTTAATGTCAGGACGGCACGTTGGCCATGGTAGCTCAATGTGTTAGAGCGACTGGACGGAAACCAGGAGATCCGTGGTTCAAATCCCGGCCATGGTATTGAATTTTCCATGTTGACTATCAAACGTATATTATGTTTCTGTTAATGCTCTATAGTCAACAATGAAGTGATTCTCCTTCTGGCTTCCCAGTACTTAGAAGTTATGTCTTGATAATTTTGTAAAGCTACACAGTTTTGTAGATGTTCTCTATCCATTTCTATATCTTGAGAGCACAATACACAATTTGGAGAAGTTAGTATGCCAATTCTATAGAGAATTTTTCCTTTGCAATCATGTCCTGTAGTAAGTCTCAGCGTTGCAACAGCAGACTTACGTGGCAACTCCGGAATTACAGGGTGGTTTTCTAGAAGTATTTACATATTTCGGTTACCAATTTTTTTCATTTAGTCCAGATTTGTAATTATTTATGTTTTTATTTATAATATTTTTATTGATTCATATGAAAATCTTTTGTTTCTTTATATTTAATTTTACATCGGTTTGTGCTACATCAGTCCTATCATTCCCAATAATTCAAGAATGGGCCGGGATCCATTGCAAAACTAGGTGTATGTTTTCTAAGTTTTCTAATGGTCTGGATTATATTTTTATTCATGTATTTGTTTCTTTGGATAGGATATGGATGCTAGAGCCTGAATTGCTACTTTAGAATCCCACAAAATAACACTAATCTTGCATCGTTGCAGGTAAATAAGAACGTTTTGGAGCGAAAGATACTTGACCATCAAAATTTGTAGTAATTTTTTCCAACATGTTTTAAGAAAGAGAAGAATTCACACGTTCCACCAGCTCCAGCTCCAAGTTCATCTAAACAGCGAGACATCTGCATAAATATGTGTTCAGTTTACAGAAGGGTAATTTGTGTGTATAGTTTCTGAAGCTAAAGCCTTAGCCATGTATGGAGGAGTTTCTCCTTTATTGAAGTAATTTAAATTTAGATTATAATCTGCTGAAATTATCAATTGGGTTGATAATTATGTGAATCGGAATATTGGAAAACTAAATTTTACAATATCAGGAGATACACAAAACATTCCAGGTCTTAAAATTATGCATAAAGTCAGTTTCGTACTCATTTTTCGTTGAAATGAATGTAGAGGAATGCATGCCATTGCACTGTAGACATTCTTGATCCATTTTCTTGAAGTTATGTTAACATTTATTTAGTTAACATGTGGCTTTCTCAATATTTTGTAATATATGCATAAATTATTACTTAACTCACACTTTAAGGCTGACAAGGACAAACATGAAACAAATTGTGGCAAAGAGAACTCTTTGGTATTATATTCTACACAAGGTTCATTCTTTGACACATGTTATCCAATTGCAAATATCATCGTAGAAGCTCTGAATTATTTCATCTTTTGGTAAGGATGACACAAATCGTCTTAGGTTTTGCATTTTCTTCTCATTTATAGGCACATTATCTTGACATGCCTGACTTATAGGATTTGGTGGAATTACAAATGGTTTAGCCAGTTGGAATGTGTGGAATGTTTCGCTGACACAATGGCTGCATAAAAACACAGAAAATCCCAGAACATAAGGGGTTTCTCTACATTATGATCGACCTGTATGTTTAAAGTACAATGTCATAGAAAACTCAATTTTGTAAAAAAAAATGGACATGTGGGTTTCTCAATATTCCCATTCATATATTAACAAACGAATTTTCTGCAAGCTTCTTTTAAAGTTGTCTTTGTCCTGAGTGCATTTTGCAGAACTGATGTATCGTAAAATATAGACAAAAATGTGGAGCTCGTTAAAGCACACCAAAATAAATTATAGGTGAGCGAATTATTTACGAAATATTTGTTGTTGTTCGTCTCAATTTTCAAATACTTTTTTCTCAAATGAGAAATGGGAAGCTCGTTTTCTTCCCCTCCCGATCATGCAAAGGGAATGAAATTTTAAAGCCTTCACATAGTGACCAGCTGTTAAAAGGTTTTACTGTCACTTAAAGCCTACTGCATTCCCTTATTTCCATACTTGCCAGGAACTATGTAATTAAAATATTTTTAAGAATAGTTTAAGAATGGTTTGTTGAACAGTGGATAGCAAAAGTTGAGCATATTAAGGAAGAAGTGTCTGTTTATAAGCATGCACAAAAGATATCTAAAAATATTATTTTATGGCAATTTGGTCCCTCCTTAAGTGAATCTCGATGGTATCGGTCTTGGTTTTGTGAAAGGCTTTTATGGGAATGATAAATTAGCCGAACGCCTTCAGTGGGTATATCATCATCATATAACCTTGAAATAGAGTAGTCAATCCTGTCTTTCTTGTTTGCAATAACACTGAACATTACAAAAAATGGATCCTTATAGAATGTCGTATAACAGTTCCTGAATATAGCTTAGGTGTCGTAAACATACACTAAAACCTTTAAGTTATTTAATTACAGTCGTTAACGGAATATACTTAACGTCGCTTCCGGCCTAAGAGTGAATTTGTAGAAGAGAGTGTGCAGAATGTCTTGAGTCGTTTAGAAATCCGCGTTTTTGTTGTCGCACGCTCCATGTTATATAAGGTACAGGAAAGATGCTAACGCCAGAAAAAGGAACAGCGCTGTCTGAGGTTCTTCAACCAGAAACACGACAGCATGTAGTAAAGCGTAACAAATCGATTGTAACGACACGAAAGAAAACCGATTTCCTTGAAACAAACCAAATAATTGCGTTTTGGTTGTATAGGTATCGACAAGGTGAAAGTTTAAAAAGGAGGTTGCAAAATGTACTGTGTTGTAATTGACACCAGCTTACTAAACGAAACCATTAGCGCAGACAAAGACGATGGTACGGACAATGCCTGTAAAAGAATGGCTCCAAAAATTAAGAATCCTAGAAGAAGATTTTGACGTGAGTATTTATATTCACCATTGCGCTAGTAAATATAGTTTCTGTAGTACATGAAAACTCAGTTTTGAAAAAAAGTCTGTGTTTGAAGAACGCCAAATTGACCAGAATTGTATATAGAAAGGTAATACAGAATAAGAGAGGGAATGTACAGTGTGATTCATATAAACCTGAACCATATCAATAGGCCATAAATTTGGAACCAAGAATAGGAGAATTGCAACTTGAATATAATACACAATTGGGATATTACATTACACTATTTACATCTCAGAGAAAATGTTGAAGTGTCCTCCATCAGCATTTATTTATACATGTTTGCACTCGTCTCACCATATTCTCTGAAGTTTTACGGAGAGTATCCTCGCCAATGTTACTTATTTCGCTTCGAATGAATTCCTTGAGTGCATCAATTTTCCGTAGTCTATTTTGGTATACTTTTTTAGATAACCCCGCAAGAAAAAGTCCAATGATGTTAGGTCAGGGGATCTGGGGAGCCACAGACCTTTTGGGATTATTCGATTATCAAAGAAACTGGTTACAAGTTCTATGGTATCAGATATATGGCACGTTGCTCCATCTTGCTGGAAATAACCTTCTCTCAATTCGATATCATCTCCGTAATACTTAAGAGAATATGGTGATACGAGTGCAAACATGTATAGATGCTGGTGGAGGACACTTCCAACATTTTCTCTGAGATTTAAATGGTGTAATGTAATCTCCCAATTGTGTATTATATTAACTCAAAGTTGCACGTGTGTCCTATTATTGGTTCAAAAGTTATGCCCTATTGAAGTGGTTCAGGTTTATATGAATCACACTATATAAATTCTGACCCTACGAACAATAGCAAGTGTGTTCCTAAGTTTCTTCAATTTTGGTCATTTTATTTTCAGCTGAAGTTGTATTCAGAACTTTTAAATTAAACATAGAGTTTAATTGAAGATTAAAGTTTTGGAGAAAACTAACATTTCGCATAAAAAATAATTTTGGAAGCATTTCCAGTAAGAGAAAATATGCTGATATGGTAGCAATACGTAAATACCATCGTCGATTGGACATCATTAAAAAATTTGAATTACAGAGAAGAATAAATATGAAAAAGATTGAAAGATCCCTTTTCCTTTCCCACTCTAGATGCCCTGCAGAGAGTAACAATTTGGGCGAACGACGAATTGTCCTGAAATATTTTATATCCAATAGTTTTTAATGTTAATGTAGGATTTGAATTTTCATCAATTAAAAATAAATTAGGAAGGTAGAAAAAACTTTGAACCTCTCCTAAGAACATCTCTTTAGCATCATGCATCATTATTTGAATATGAGCAGAATACAGTGACAAACAGAAATGGCTCGTAAGAGCAACTTTTAAATAAATGTCGTTATTTTGAATAAGTCTTTCAACTTGTTGGAACTCTTTGAACAACTCAATTAATATGATTCAGAATTTAAAAAATCGACCAAACCTAATGATTTACCACTTTTTGGAGGTGAGACTGGAAGATAAAGATTCAACTACAACGGAAAATTGTTTAAAACAGAAATGCATAGTGTAGGGCCTTATAATTTGGAATCATTCATAAAGCTTTGAGAGAAATATTTGAGGAAAGTTTTCCGAAATTTAATTATTCTTGAAAGCAGTGCAACTGTTCAGAAGGCCCCGATTCCATTGCAGAAACTTAACTTTGATTTTGATGACCATCCTCCCTATTGGCCAGATTTAGCCTCTTCACACTATCCATATCCAGATCTGAAACGATTTAAAGAGAAAACCTTCAACTGAATTAATGCAAGTGTTTTACAGTAGATATTTACAGAGTAAGAAAAATAATCCTTTTAAGGTATTAATTTGTTTATACCTATTTCACTAATATTATTATGCTTAACAAATAAAAATTAAGTTTATAATATAATTCTGTTCTGTTCATTACACTAATAAATTCCCAATCTAATCCTCCACAAATATTAAAGAACTATGAAAATAGTTAGGACAAAAGTATTGAAACATTACTGTTACTGGGGTTGGTACTGAGAAGCAGAAAGTATTTTTAAAAGAATTACTGGCAGTAAACAATTCATTCATCATCAGCTAGGATGTCAGAATCCACGTAGGTGAAACAGCTTTAAAATGTATGTTGAACAGCACAGCTATTCCATTATTTATAATTTTTGTCATAACAATTTTAAAACAATTAACATAACTGATACACAACTTTGTTTTGGCTATGTACATTATCTGATATTATAAACACTATTTTGAAGTTGTTTAAATTAAATTATAATACCACAGTAGTAGTTTTAATCGTATAGAGATCAGGTTACTTAAAACTTTATAATAATGAGAGTTTTAGAGTTTTCTGAGAGAAGTTGGAGCTCAATTTATTTTGATTATTTTATGAATAAAATTATAAGATATAGTAATATAACCAAGATACGTGCCTGTATCTTGGTTATATTTGGGATTCGGTTATAACTTTAGTCTTAAACTGAGTTTCACTAGACATCTATAACCAAAAGTTATTATGTAATAACCATGTATTCTGTTTAGGAAGAGGACGAAGATTTATTTTGGATAAAACATTTCACTGCTACGAAAAGTAAAGATACCTCATATATTTATAAACCATTTAAACCACAATTAAACAATAACTAAATAATTTAAACAAGAGATAAATTTTATCATAAGCAAATAAATAATAAATAATATCACGGCCTGCAGAGTGAATTAATGCAACTACATTAACTTCTTGAAAAATATTCAGTCTTTCATATTCAAAGTATTTTCACACTAGATTATATACTTCATACATGACGTTATACGCCTACGAAAATGCTTTTTAGCAAAGAAATTCTAATGCGTACTTGCGCTTCTTTTCGAAGAATTTAAAAAATTATTTCATAATAAAATCACTGATATACTCAAGTATTCTTGAGTCCTTGAGTATATCTGTGGCTATATGTGCTTATTATTGAGATGAGAAAAATTACTTGCCCACTCTGTTGCTAAAATAAGTTTTCAATAAATGCATCAACAAAATGTAAAACATTTACAATTTCTTGGCTGTAGTTTGTTAAGCAATATTTTTACAATATTCTGTTACATAAATGACGAAAGCTGTTATTTACTTTCCACTTCTTTTAAAATTATTTTCACTTACTAATCTGTATGTGAGAGAAAACTCTGGTGGCAATTAAAATTTTTGGCTGTCTTCCTAATTTGCCATTCATTCATAACTGTAGGAAACATACGACTGCTTTATGCATCGTGTGTATGATTTCTTAGTTATTATAAACGACAAGCAATTTTTAATGGGCTTTTCTGGAGGGGGGAGGGAACTCTCCGTTCATTCATCTCTAGTCGAGGTTATCCAGACATTTAAGGTTGATTATTTTTTAATGTTAATCTTGCAACCTTGAATTATAAGGCTAGCATACATTTAGTAACCGTTTTGGAAACTTGTCTTTTAGTGTAACAGTATGTCCAGACATCTGTTGTTCAGGGTATCGTGGATAATAACATATCGGCGCTTTGTACTATATTTGTTATGAAATATAAGAACTCACAGCTACGATCCCACGAACCTCCTCACTGCTGAAAAACTTCCCTTCTCTCTTTCTCTCTCTGCGGTACGTGGTCCATTTAGAATCAGTGACAAAATTACTTAATAATGTTGGGAAGACCCTTCGACGTTTAACATATAAAATATATAAGCTATTTTATTATATTTTATTTCATTCAGCAGGAACAATAAAAGGGCAAGCGATCTGAGAAAGTTATAATTTTTATCAAGTCTCGGGTTGCATAGAAATGCAAATTTGTGTACCTCATTAAACATTTATCCTATTTATATTTTGAATGTAACAATTAATGTTGTTTATCTTGCTTTAACTTCATGGTCATAATGCGACGATTACCATGGCTTCCTTGATCAATATATCACATATATGGCTTTAGTTGTGTTGTAGCATTCCTATACCATCTATGTTGTAACCATTGAGCTTTAGAAGGATGTGGACATCGGGGTCGTAGAGCTGCTACAGGTTCATTGAATGTATACGTAGCTATTAAGTTATTGTGATGCTGGACAGATGTCCATAGTTGCGTAATCGCCTGCATGAACCATCTATTATTATTTATTATTTTATTACTTATTTTGTTCTGCAGGTGTAACTTGCGTCGTGGTATTGAATGTAGAATAGATCAACTGAATTAAACCATAAGAAAACAAGTTAGATTGTCATCGGGATTTTAACCCAGTTCCTCCGTAATGCAAGCTCCCAAACGCTATCACCTGAGTCATCCAACTTGGTACAATATTTACTTGAATCGTTATCCTGATGGAAGTCTATCATGTTTTTAAAAATTTAACTCTAAACAAGATATTTGTTATTTCCTCTCCTTTTCTGTGACGTTATAGCCCCATGAGCTTAGAACTAGACGACTGCCAACCTCACACTCACAATCATCAATTGATGTGGATTATCACGCTCCCCCAGCTGAAATGTTCACTTTTTCGACCAGGATTACTGCCTATCGTAGCTCCGCACTTTCTTCAAAGTGCTAACTGGGTATTAGTCCTACACCTGTGATTTAAAATGCACACCCCCATGGATCCTGAGTGAATTTCTTGGACGAGAACAAGAGCTCAACGCTCCAGCCCTTTGCACCACAGAATAGCACATTGTTTCTATTTTCTTCGCAAATTATGACTCCCTTTTGTATATATGTGGTGTAATCTTTCCTTTGCGTAAACATCCGTGCCATCTGCCCGCATTACCATACGCCATGAAACCTAGAAGTATAGCTGAAAGCTGAGAAGAAGCGATGAAAGGGAAAAGTAGGACGGGAAATCGTAAATGAGAGGCATTCTCCTAACGATCAGGGAAGACTAGAAAAAACTAAGGTCATATTGAGTGGTGGAGGTAATTGAAACCGAGTGAGATCCCCACACATAACCTTCTCACCGAATTCATATTATCACCTGTCTTGTTTTCTTACCACTAACATATTTTTGTATTCATTTCAGTATTTAGCAGCCTACACAGTTTATATAGTTCCAAAATTCTCTCTCATTCGCTGGACATTTAATGCACTTAAGATAGTTTACTTCTTCAGTTCTGCTCATCTTTTAACCCGTTAAATTAGGGATTTCAAGAAACCGGAAATAATAAATACATCTAAGTTGGTCAAGGCTGCTAAACAATACCTACGCTCCACGGCAAATACATCCTAGTGACACATAAACCAGTCAGGCGGCTTGCTCAAACAGAACTGACCTCTGCGTGTCGCACGATGTGACCCCAAGAAGAGTCATGGACAACAATTCTTTTATCAAACTGCGTGACATGCTAAGAAGTTAACATACAGTCATTTGTCAAATGTCGAATCATAAGGCTCTTTATTTATCGATATATCCACGAGATACTCAAGTGTTGAAAGAATTGACTACCTCTTCCGAACAATAGCATATTTAGAAAATAATTGACCTTCTGAGTTGATTATTATCAACAGCACATTGTTATTTAAGAAAGACGAAGATGACCTGATGTTCTAAATTTAATATAAGTGAGTAGATTCGTACTATATTTTAAGAATTATAATGTATATTCTATTTTACGACTCTGCGACAGCAAATGTATTAATATAAAACCTAGGTGGATATATCTGAAATCCTTACAAAATTACAAGCTAAAGCTGACAAACTTAGATACGTTTACATCATACCTTATACAATGCGCAGAAAGTAGCACTGCGGAGAGATTTTGTGTACGTGATGTTAATTATCATTTTAACCACTTCAGTTATTAAAATCCCAAAATTGTAATACCAGGATTTTTCGTAAATACGTGCTTTGTGACCCCTGAATCAAAAATAAAATATTTTTATAATGAAGTTCATGTGTATGTGTGCGTGTGTGTAGACAGCATAACTCAAAAATGAACAGTTGGATAAATACCAAATGTGGTGTTTAAGTGCAGCATTTTCCAAAGATGCGACAGAAAGACTTAAAAGAAAATCTCGCACCCAGCTACCCTACATATGGAAAAGGTTTTGAAAATTTTGATTTCCTAAAATGCGGCTCCAAGATTTGGATTAAAATACCATATATTAAAGACATTTACACGATAAATAACATTTATATCTTGAATTTTATGAAGAAAAAAAACTCCAAAGTCTTCTTTATTGGGAAGGAATTTTGCATAATCTTGTGTAACTGATACTCGTATGATAAGCGATAGGCAATAGCAAAAATAAATACAACGGAATGTAAATTTCTGTAAAAAATATAGTTTATTTCAAATAACTTTGTTGTGCCACTAAGCAGTAATGAGATATCCGTTAGTAATATCTCTAACTGTTCATTATAATTGTAATGAAAATGTGGAAGTAAACTTCCTAAGGAAACTATGCAAAATCTCTAAATTGCATTTACCAAATGCATAACTTAGAAGACGAGCTTGGAGGATGCTTATAAGTGGTGAGGAAATAGAAACTTGTCACTTTTATGGAGTGACTTTGTTAAAATTGCTAAAGAGGAAAACTAGCCACAAAGAGTTCTCAATCATAATTTTAAGATAGAGAAGAGGGAAATCTGCAAATGTAGAGAAAAAATCAGAACTACTATTATCAGTGATGCCCAAACTTAAGCAAAAGTGGGGAGGGCGGATTTGTCTCCACCAACTGTTCGCCGAGCTATGACGCATTCATGGGAATGAAAACCATACCTCTAACACTAGCTTACCCGAGTGAGTAAAGGGGAAATGTTCCATGCACGAAACGAAGGAGGTAAATTAAAGCGACAAGGCAACTTCATTGGCACATAAGAGAAGACTTAGGGTAATAGTGTTTATATTTACTAGTGCTATTGGAAACGACAGATGAAGTGATAGACATTGCTATCAAAAGATGTAAGAGCCCCGTTTAAATATTATTAAATATTTAACAGTCGTTCTACTCTGTGTATCTGTAATAAAATGTAATGTGGCTATTTCTGCAAAGGTACCTGTTTAAAAAGAATTAAATGGCAAAATAAAGTTTAGTAAGAATAGTTTTGCATACCCACTTATAAACACTATAGAGTACAGAAACTCATATGAACGAAACACGTGAATTTTTTAGACATTTAGATATTTTCGAAATGAATAGCTTATTTTTCCTGGCCAGGGAGAAAGTCAATATCTCTTGGGAAAGAAATATCAGAACAGATGAAATAAGCACAGAATGCGAAAAGTTATTGAAACTTTGAGGTTCTATAGTTCAGGTGCCTAAGATAGGTGTGTTACAATCAACCAGTCAACCAAAACTTCTGTCTCCTGATAAGTGTAAATATTCTTCTATGGACCAAATTGTTCAAACGTTGAGCAAATACCAAAGGTATTTGAACTTTATTTGAAAGGCATTGAATTTTTCATGTTGACTCTATCTATTAAACATACCTTAGCCTATATAAGGCTAGTGTGAAGTAATGAATAATTTCCATCAATTAACTAAAATAATAAGAGTTAAATGATGAAGCCTGGGACTCAAGTACTTAACGATAGTGAGTCGCCACAAACGGTGTATCTCGAATGCGAGAGCCCCTAGTGGTTTACCGGGGGAAATATATGAGTCAAATGGAGAATTTAATGTCATGACGACACGTTGGCCATGGTAGCTCAAAGGTTAAGAGTGACTGGACGGAAACCAGGAGATCCGTGGTTCAAATCTCGGCCATGGCATTGAATTTTTCATGTTGACTCTATCTATTAAATAAAAAAATACTCTAGCCTATATAAGGCTAGTGTGAAGTAATGATTAATTTCCATCAGTTAACTAAAATACCAAAGGTAATGCTTACTTCGGGCATTGATTAAGGATATGGCAGAGACTAGCAGGAAAGTATCCCATCCAAATATTCATATATTTACAAGGATACATTTTCTTAATTTGTTCTTTTCTTGAAGTAGCTATTAAAATATCACATTTTAAGGTATTAAAATAACGAATAGAATTGATATTAGATATACATACCTTGATATCCTCATTTCGTTAAATGTTGTAGAAGTGCCATAATGTAACAGGCAGTAAAACATTCTACTCCAGGAAATATCAGACTCCGGTATCAAATTTGGATTACACAACAAATTTTGTAGACTAAACATTTCCAAACCAAAATATTACATTATGATTACATTTGTACCATTTTCTACAAATATTAATAACAAGGAAGCTGTAAGTGAAGGGTCCATGCAGTATTATTAAGGAAAGGCACAAAATATTCCAAGTTGGTTCTTTTCAAAATCTCTTTATACTCTCGAAATTTCAAACATAACAATGTACGAATTTTTCTTGCCACTAATCACTGAGAGTCTTTATATTTCATTTAATATTTTTTTGTGCACTAACTCCATGAAATTTATAATAATTCACCCGAGAAACACAGGAGAAAGTTTTGGAATAGAAATTTAGAAAAGGTGTGTCCGAACATACATTATGAAGCGAATTTATTTATTTATTTTTATTTACGTCCTCTACCGATAAGTCATATCGGACGATGAATGAAATCGGTTAAATGATGCTCAAAGGAGTCCGGGGTCCATGGAGCTTACAGTTACCCGACATTCGTCTTTCAGGATAAGGGTAAACTCTGGAAAAAACCTTATCCAGGTAACTCGCCCTAACGGAGATTCGAACTCGGGACTTCTTGAACGTGAGGCAGACACTCTACCATCCACGCTACCGAAGCGGGCTTATGAAGCGAAGCCAAAGATGTTTGTCCCCAGTGTTCTTGTGTGCGGAGCGGCGAATAAGTTGAAACGTTCAGCGTGTGAGATCCAAAAACGAAGTAAGATTCTTGTCCTCGACCTTCAGAAGAAACGTCGTAGCCTGTCCCTCCCGGTGGTGACGCTATTCAACTGCCAGGTCATTTTTCTCCCTCTGCCGGCGACACTGGCACTTCCTAGCGGTGCGTAGCGAAACTTGTAGGTGGCTGAGAGTAACAAGGCAGCATGTCTGGCAGTGAGCTGGCGATATCCAAAATCCATAACAGCTCGGATACAGAAAAGAGTCGCAGTTACTCTAAGGGCCTGCACGTGTAGGACAAGCGGGTACACACTTCGAAAATAACTGGTAAGTACTTATCAAGACTGTTACAGAAATAAAGTACTGTGTTCTCAATCTATATGATCACGTTTATTGTCAAGCAGATGTTTTAAACACTGCCATGGCTACGGTGGGTGCCAGCCGTGGAGAAATTAAATATGATTCAAATCATTCCATCACCTTTGTTGGTTGCCGGCGCGAGAAGTACAAAACACGTAACATTCAAGGACAGCCACTAGCTGACGTCACAAAGCCAGAAGCACGAGCCTAGCTGTTGTATGTTCTGGGCCGGAACTCGAGAGCATTCTACGTTCAGAACCTTCTCGCCGCGACCCGCAAAATAAAAAGACAATGCAAAACCTATGAAGTACAGTTCACAGTTGTGAATGGGTCTGAAAGAGTACAGGCGTTAGAGATCCGTAACGATGAGTCTGCTGGGGAGAGTTGACCAGTGAATATCGAAGTTTTGTCAGAATCGGCAAGCAGAGCGGTGTAAAAGGGAAACGTTATGTGTACGTCAGTGAAATTACAAGCAGTGCAAGTTGGTGAGTGCAACAGAGACATAAAGGAGAATTAAAGAAACGTGTTTACGCTGTGTAGGTATTTTTGTAAAAAGAAAAGGTGTTTGCAAGTTAACATTGGTCTAACAATTTCAAAGAGAAATGGGGTTAAGGTAAATATAATAAGTATAAAAAGTATTGTAATTAAGGACAACTCTGCTTATTATTTCAGAGACTAACGCCTTAATGTTTCTGTTTGAATGTTACTAAACTTTAAGAAAGATGATTCAAAATGTAAGGCGGTTGTCTCTTTTGTTTCTCATAAGCTTATTCACTTATGTTATTGTCCAGCAATGCCTCACGCCTCCAAAGCTGTAGATCTCTACAGGGAAGAGAAAGGAGGAAATAGTAGTCATTGCAGATGAAAATCCGCTGCAGCATTCGCCTATCGGCCAGGGAAACCCACGGAAAACCTGGGTTAGAGTGAACAGTCGCGGAAATCGAACTTGGAACTTTCCGAATGTGACCCTCACACATTACCTCCGAAACATCTCGTTAGGTATAGTTTTATAATGGTGTGATAATGAGAAGGAAAAATTTGTGGATTTTGTAGGCATTTATAATTTATTTTCTGGTATGAATCTGTTTAAATATTATTCAAATTGGACAAGATACAGCGTTCACATTATATCAGCTTACATAATCGATTTTATAAAAGAAATATTCCACTGCGATGATCGCGACGGCCCCGATCCGAAGATTGCAGCAAACCACCAAACCACTTTTCATAATTTCACTGAACCTGCTGAATCAAGGACGGGCAGGAAATACGGTATTTTCACACATCATTGTGACGTCATAATCGTTACCCGTATATCATGGGCAGTGAGCACGTTAAGAAGCGGTACGTTTTGCAACGAACGCACGATCCATCCCAGCTTGGGCGAGAGACATTCAACCCACGTGTCACTGATAATGGTAACAATAAAACGGGAGAAACCACAATGCCGCAACGGAACATGTGAGTTACGTAGCCAGGAAATTCAGTACTTCCAAGAAGGGTATTACATTGAGAAACTCTGGTTATCTGTTTAGAACTAACAGAAATTAGGGTACTAGGTACTTAGATTTGTCAGTAATACCTACCACGAATTTTGAAAGTTTTCATAATTTTTGGTAATTTAATTAATTATTAGAACTTGTCATGAGTATGAGTATGAGTTTGAAACCTCAACTAACTCAAGTAAGAAGAACTATAAGGTATGAAGAATACGTTTACTTACGATATCAGTATCGTAATGTTTGGAATATTGATAGACAAGACCGTAGGTCGAGTATGATAACCAGTCGAGTATTGTAATTTGATGCTATGATACGTATATGTATAACGTTTGATCCATTTTGATAAAGATATATTTTATATACTTAAAACTTGTACGCTATACACTTAGGTCATTCAATAATTAATGGCAACATTTGAATTAACAACAAATAAAACATTTTTGGAGCAATCTCATTATTGCAGTGCTTAGAAGTAATCTCCAACATGAAGACCTCGCCGCCACACATTAGGGAGCCGACGGATGCCATCTATAGCGTCTTGTTGACCTAATATTAGAACAGATTGCTCTGCTGCTGTTATAATTGCCTGTCTGGTTCTAAAGCGAACTTCTCTTAGTTATTAAATTTATTAATTATTAAATTTGGTTAATGATTCTCTAAGTGGTAATTCCATTTTCGCAAAAAGGTCGAAATCACATGGGCTCATAACTGGGGAGCATGGAGGATGCTCCAGAATTTCCCAGTAGTCGCACTTATGGCTCAGAAAAGACAATATAGAGAGGCTGGAGAAGCCCGTATATCAACAGGAGACTAATTCCTGGAGGAGAATAATGTGCCTTTATGAAACGGATTTGTCAAAATTTGCATCCTTACAGCTTAACCCTATTTTGTTTATTGCTTTTGGGGTATTGAAGAAATGCCTGTAAGAGCTTCAATTCAGGAGCTGAACATCTGGAAGCAACTGTCCAGTGATGGAGGGAAACATTCTGGGAGTCACTCTAGGGAGCCTGAAGAACAAGCATGTTGAAGAGTACACAGCTCAAGGCAGAGTGCATGTACAGTATAGATCAAATGATTCAATTATGTAGCAGAATAAAATAAAAGACGTTGAGAAAATGAATCAACAATCTCAGCACTATGTATATAGGGCTTCATCTACACTTCTAAATGCAAAAATATTTAGCAATTGTAGCTCAATTTTTAAGCAAGCTTTTAAGCATGTGGAGAAATAAAATGTGGCAAGTGGCCTACTTTTTTTTTAGAAAATAACGCTGGAATAGCGATTTAATTCAGTGAAACAGTAAGCTCAAATATTCTGATAGTCACTAAGGGTAACGTAACGGATCCAAAATCTTGATGCTATTTTTGTTTAGCTATTAATGCGTCAGGCATTTCAGGACATAATATACTGGTATTATTAATGGAAAAAAGTTGCTAAAAGGTACAAACTTCTATAATTTTTTATGATATTGATGTTTGTTCCTTTAGTATTTAAAATTAGCAGACATATATATATATATATATATATATATATATATATATATATATATATATATATATATATATATTAATGGCCGCGCCATGGCTGAGTGGTTAGACCACTTGGCTCTCACCTAGGCGACCCGGGTTCGATCCCAGGCGACTGCAAAGTGGGATTTGTGGTGGACAACATGGCGCTGGGGTGGGTTTCCTCCGGGTCCTTCGGTTTTCCCCGCCATCATTCATTCATCCCAGGCGTTGGGCCAACCCCGCAACCCTGATCTCATCTATCAGGTCAGTATGTTTTGGCTTCCTCGCTCTAAGGGAACCCAAGCGACTCCTAACACCAGCATTGGTGAGAAAGGGAGACAAATATATAAATCTCTTATGAGATTTCATAAGAAGAGAATCTCTTCTCTTAAATGAGAGAACACCAATTCCAATTTTAGTTAATAATAATTGGACAGAATGCAGTCAGGGTCCTGTTGCATTGCCACAAAAGCAATTTCGAAGGACCTTGGAGTCGGTAACCAGGCGTTCTTCGACAGGAGAATATACCTTAACGTGTGTTGACGGACACGGTTGTGTTGTTTTGTCCAAGGTCAGCTCCTCAATGAAGAAGAGTTTCCCAATAGGTCACTTGCCTTGAATGTCCCTGAAGGAAGCGCCCGTTAGCTATGTCTAAATTAAGAGAACATTCAAATGTCACGAAAACTTCGTTTCAGCACAGTCATTTTGTGTTTAGATTGACTGACATGGTCAGAAATGTAAACGAAATCCTTTCTGTAAGCATTACAGGTGCGTTCACTTCCGGTTCACATACGCACACTATCGGGAAGAGCCTAGCATTCATAGATCTTCATTCTTTCACGCACAACTAACTTCCTCAACCATCTCAAATTTAAATGTATGCCTAACATAATATCATTTATATAAATTTTATTTGTTGCATAATATTAGTTTCTTTACTCTCTCTCTCTCTCTCTCTCTCTCTCTCTCTCTCTCTCTCTCTCTCTCTCTCTCTCTCTCTCTCTCTCTCTCTCTCTCTCTCTCTCTCTCTCTCTCTCTCTCTCTCATCTCTCTCTCATCTCTCTCTCTCTCTCTCTCTCTCTCTCTCTCTCTCTCTCTCTCT